>SNQN01000899.1:7716-31835 GCA_008642245.1 Bassia scoparia
TGTCCCACTCCTATAAATACGATAATATCCTTAAATAATTGATGAGGCTAAAAGAATTTGATAACCTTAAGTCTTAATAAAAAAATCATATATTATGTGCTTAATCCAAATAAAGAAATATTTATTATTGTGAGCTGAAATTAATTAGGAAAAAAATTCAAACCTGATGATCTTATTCCAAATGAATTAAAATAATATAGGAATATATTTTGATTCAAATCATAGTGTATTAATTTCTTTCTTATGGAAATCAGAACATTACAAATTAACTTACATCAAAATAAATCGTATGACTAATTATTTAGATTATCAAAATACTAATATCAAATATTTTCTTAACATTTTAATCCTGTATAATCTTAACCGATACCCTAATAATTATTTTTAATTCCAATCGCAATAGGTCTGCACCATGCGCGTGCACATAATTATGGTTAAAAAATTCCAACTAGTTGAGCCCGGTGGTTGTCCGAGTCCTATTTATATAATTATGGATGTCCTAGTTTAAAAGTTTAAGAGGTTTAATATTGTTGGAAATTGTTTCATCTATACTATAGTTTCAGATTTTTTTTTTGTAATTTTTGGAGCTGTCTTGATAATTTAATTAATTATTGCAAAATTAATTGAATTACCKAAAACTCCAAAAAATTGTAAAAGTGCTTAGAAAAATCCGGAAAGTTTCTGAAAAACTCTAGAAAAAGTCTAAAAATATGTTAAAATTATTTTGAAATTTAAAATTATTTTTAAGGGTGTCTTAGGCAAGAATAGGCATTTGGACTTTGCAAAWCGAGATTCTATGGCATTTTTTGAGGTAGTTGTTCTTTAGAATTGGACTAATTGTAATGTGATATAGTAATATCATTGGCCTTTATGGAGGGACAAATGTAAACATACTTTAAGATAAAGATGTTTAATTAAAATATATCAATAACCACCGAACATCTAGAGCAAACACAATGGTTGCCCACAACCATCTTGGTTATTGATTATTTTTTTATTTTATCCATCTTCCACCTCATTTATAACCACTCTTATACCCATTTAATAACCAATGTATGCCAATAGTTAACCATAACATTTTGGTTATACATTTTCTCTCTCCTACTTTTACCTAACCCCACCATACATTTTATTACTTAAAAAGCAACCCATATCAACAAAAAAGAAAAAAAAAAAAGTTGCATAACCACAATTGATAGCCGATTATTTCAATAACTAGGTTATTCAATTATTCCCCCAAAAATTTTTCTCCTCATTATTTTATTATTTTTYAGTTTCTCTCTCTTAATAACCACCCTAAGTGGTCATCTGTTGTGCATACTCTAAGAACATAAGATAGTATAATGTACTTAACAAAATAAAATAAACAATAAACATAAAAATATTATTATATTCCTAAGATATCATTATGACGACTAAAAAACTAAACAAAATAGCTAAAAAAAAACCATTAAAATAAACGGAAATATCTAAAACTGAACAATAAACAAAACAGTAACCAACAGTAATATAGCTTATTCTCGAATAATTTTTAAACATTAAAATTTTGATTAATAACTAAATATCTAAACAAAAATAATAAAAAAAAACATAAAAAAAAAAGGAAATATACACAACTTAAAATAAACAAAACAAAAATTGTATGAACCGACTAAAAATCAAAAAAGTTCAAACCCCGTCAATTCTAAAAAAAACAAACAAACAGTAATCTACAATCTTTTCTAAAATAATAATAAACGATAAAATAAAAAAAATTATCTAAACCCAAAATCAAAACAACAGTTAAAAAATCTCTCTATCTGTACAAGGGACTATTGCATGTAAGACACGTGCACTTCTTACGTATAGTTTATAAAACATAAAAATAAAAACATGAATGCCATTCTTTTTCGAACCTGTTAAATTACCACCATAACGAGCTACCCTTCATCCTTTTCGAACTCGTTACAATTGTAACAGAATTGAAAAATGGACTTCCATTTTCAAAACCATGTCTTTAGTTTGCTTTGTAAAAACCTCATACAAAACAGAAACAAACGCATGAAATTAATTTTTTAGTTAATTGATTTGGCTGGTTTTCAGAAATTGAGTAACAAACGGTAAAAAAGGTTAGAAGTTAGGACCCATTTGTGTGGTTAACTCACTCTGATCCTCACTTATGTCTCATGTTACCTTAGTGTTAATGTTGGGAAAAAGTGATCATGCAAAAACAATCACAATAGCCGGAGCAATATAAATTGTCCACCTTTTCCCTCTTGTGCTGTGAATGCAAACACATATAATAATTTACCAAATCTGAGACACGCAATCGATAACAACAAGCAAACAATTGCTAAATAAGCCCAAGTGCAATAAGAATAAAGCACACAACGATATCCGGCGGAATCCAAATCGGAAAATCACGGCTTCATAAGCCGATACAAGTCCTTCCACTTAATAAATATAAGAATTAATGGATACACCAATATCCCTTCTCTTAAATAAATTAGAGCTCACAACATCAAATTAACATGTTTGGAACAACACTTCTCAAAACCATCCCACTAATACGTGGATAAACACAATATGGAGATATTAGGCAATAAATAGAAAATGCCAATATCGGAGCCACAACGAAAAATGACAACCGTTTTGGTATGGAAGCAACGAGCAATGACGGAAACATTGTGTTAAAATTTTTGAACGTCAATCGAGCACGAACCGCGGTCTTGATCATGGCAAAACCAAATCAATTCAGTGAAGAAAACCCCTTTCTCTCTCTGCTCATGTTTTGTTTGGTGCGTTCTTTCCAAAAAATTTTGCAAGTTCCTTATTATTTAACTACATTTTATCTTTTAAGCATATTCCTCATATGGGCCCAGACAAAGAACCCAGCAGGATCAAACAAACTAAAACTAAACCCATTTAATATGAGTTCTTCTTCCAAGTGGAGACTCCCATCCATATCTCCCTTCTCTGTCGGTAGGAGGAAACAACCATAACAACACAAGAAAATTGAATCAATCTCCCCTTAAGGAGGAAGCATACCATCCGCTTTCTTCGCAAGCTTAAGCTTGTTCCAGGATAGTGTTGTTATGTTTCATGTTAGATTCGATTTCAAGACCATGATCCAACGAACAAAAAAAACAAAAAAAAATAAAATTCACTACAAGTCTTTCAAACCAGATGTACCAGTCTCTTGGAAGTGAGCTTCCGAACCAAACAACCACTTGCCCATAGGTATTTCTTGCACTTAGGCAACATTTTACAGACCAACAATGGAAAAGTCTCATGCAAGGCACTAGTATATCTTGCACGCTTTCCCCTTCTTCAAACGAGTGCACCTTATTACCATTCCAGTAGCCTTATCATCTCATCTCAAGCGAGGTGACATGTGTGGTATACGAACAACATACTCACAAGCGATTTACTCAAAACACATCGCCCACTATACTTACTCACTTCTTTAACTCCTAAAATCAACATAACCCATTGAACAATAGGAGAAAGAGAAAGTACCTTTAGGCGAGGAAGTTCACACATTTCGTATTCATGTGATCAAGCTTCTTACGTGGCAACTTGGGTTGAATTGACACAGTCAACACACACACCCCTCTCACATTAGCTTACTTTGATCACGAGCATCCATCTTTGTTTCTCTTCCACGGCCAGACCAATGAACCTTTGGTGAACTTTCCATAGACCTTCACCTAGATGTTAAAATAACCCATCATCGTTCAACTTTCCAGAACGGGAGATATAAATAACACGAGATCTTGAAACATGCTTCACATTCTCTGCCGTGTGGAATGTCTCTAAGTGAATAGTATCAAACCAACAAACCCTTGGATACCTTTTCATCCCCATCTCACATAAGCCAAATCACCACTAGTGTATGATGAGAAGAATCTATATCATGAGGTGAGGATGATACGAAAGGCCTTGGGTCAAATAACCAAGTACAATCATCAAGAAAAACCTCATACAAGTCATCACAAGTTGCAAAATGTCGTGTTTCCATCATCGACTCTTAGAATTATGGCTTTTCTTACTTCATTATTTCTCCCCTTGTTGGCATTATCGACGCTTCCTTTATGCAGGATTTCTTATGCCTCTATTATCACATAGAAACAAGTAATCTTACTTCATTCTTTGATCTCCCCCTTGATATATCTCATCGTCATGGTTTCTTACCATGGTTCTCCTACGACCTTGTTTTTCAGCCACATGAGCCTGAACAATCAGAAGTGGAGCTATAATCCTTTCTGTCGGTTCTTTCATTAATCAAACTTGACTTCACAACTTCCATTGTAGCTTACCTTTCAGAGCAAAATTACTAAGTGACTCAACAAGAGTCTCCTAACTGCCGGGCAAAGAACTAAGAAGAAGAAATACCTACACCTCATCTTCTAACACCAATTTCATTGCAGACAACTGATTCACTAAACCTTGAAAACCACTCAAATGCTCAATCACACTGTGACCATTTTAGTACTCCAACTTAACAAGTCTTTTCATAAGCGAGGCTTTGTTTAGTGCATTCTTTCTCTCATACACCGACTCATGTTTCTTCCACAAAGTGTAGGCACTAGTGTCACTTACAACATGCTGAAAAATGCTTTGGTCAATAAACTGCCGTATCAAAACAACGACCTTCCGATTAAGCAACTTCCAAGCGGGGTCCTCCTTGCCACTGGGTGTCTCCTCATTCAAGATTGGTTCAAACAWATCCTTTATATAAAGGATATCCTCCATCTGAGTTGTTTTCCATACAGAGTAATTACTCGAGTTCAAACAAATCATTTCGTGCGCAACTTTATCATCCATTCCCAAACAACATGAGAACACAACCAAAAAATTCACACACCACCTAGAACCGAAATATGGCTCTGATATCACTATGTTGGGAAAAGTGGGTCACGACAAACACAATCACAATAACGGAAGCAAATATAAATCATCACTTTTCCTTTTTGTGTTGTAGAATGGGCAATTACATAGATAATTACCAATCTTGAGCACGAAATCGACAACAATAAACAAACAATTCTAAATAGCCCAAGTGCGATAAAATAAAGCACACAATGATATACGTGGAAACCCAAATCGGGAAAAAACCACGGGWATCATAAGCCGATACCAAGCCCTTCCACTAATCAATATAATCATTAATGGGTACTCCAAATATCCTTCACTAAATAATATTAGAGGCTCAACAACATCAAACTAACATGTTTGAAACAACCATTCTCCATAAACCATCACTAATTAGTCGATAAACACAAATATGGAGAGATTATGGCTAAATAGAAAATACCAACATCTAGAGCACAAAACAAAAATCACAACCGTTTGATATGAAGCACGAGATGGCAAAAACAATGTGTTAAAATTTGACGTCAATTGGAGCACGAACGGGTCTCGATCGGATGGCAAAACCAAATCAACTCAAGTGAGAAAACCCCTTTCTCTTCTCTGCCTCATGTTCTGTTTTGTGCGTTTGTTCCAAAAAATTCTARCAAGTTCCTTTATTATTTAACCTATTCCGCAAACAAATTTGTCTTTTATCAAGTTGCAATATTATTAACAACTTTATTTTCTTTTCGCATTGTGAGCATGAGACCGCAACTTTGTAGTATACAAAATACATATTACTCTGTGCTAAAATATTGAGTGGTTGGGAATAGTACTGCCCTCTTATGCCTGTATTGCCTTCATCATTATAGAGTGTCGAATCTCACATAACAAATTCAATACTGGTTTCGCCCGTAGGACATCACAACAAAGCCTGGTTTCGAAAGTTCACAAATTAATACGGTAGAAATAATTAAATTCTTTTTCATCAAGCTTCTGATTATTTCCAGAGTAGAAATAAAATTTTTTTAAGTCAGTACATCCTAAACACTAATAATGACCAATTTTCGATCTTCGGTAAACCCACAACTTGCGGAAAATCACATAAGAATTATAGATGCGAGACTCATAAAGAGATTTCTCAGTTTTTCCTACCCGGATCCCTCATGCTATTAACCACTACATTGATGTATGTTTATAAGTGCAGCGGATCGTGCCTACTATACCTAATTTGTAACTGTAAAGAGTTTCCTCGTATTGTCGTTTAAGTCATAATATTAGTTAAAGTTTTTATGTATATCTTAAGTTATCTTCTTTATATTCGACAAGTCCATTTGTCAATTAAAAAGGTACGAATTTTTAAGCACGAATTTGATGGTTAGAAAAAAATTATAATTTTCGGCTAAATTTAGTCAGCTATTGAATTCGTCGCCGCCACACAATTTCCTATTCTTTTCAATTTTCTAAGTTATATGGAGACTGCGATGATGAGTGTATATTATATCACGAGAAGCATTTTTTTACCACACTACCACACAAAATTAATAAAAGCAATGGAGAAAAAATAGAAAAGTATTGCCATTACTACCTAGAGTATTGCGATACTCTATTTTTGTTTAAAACAAAAACCTTCAACTTCGCACCGTGACAATCCCCTCCGACCCGTGGAAAAAAATTTAGCCGGATCTACTTTTATTAAAAATAGATATTAAACTCGAATATCACTTTTGCAAAAACCATTAGGAAAATATAATCCTTACACACTTTTTTTCCTATGACTTTTTGGTATATACAAAAAAAATTAAACATCTTCAACATGTTTGAAGAGGGCACACTACATTTCTTTAAGTTCTCTGCAAAAAATCTCCCCCTAGAACTCAGATTATGAAATTGCCATTTTAACCCTATACTTAAATCAATATCTTTTATTCGGTCCCGAGAGAGCTAATCAGCCACCAACCCGCACATTAGAAATCTTTTTTGGCAAGTCGGATGCAGTTATGAGGTAGGCTTAAATCGTATTAATTGGTCGAAAGTCATATACAGCTATAACACTACCACGAAAGTAATCAAGTTGAATTAATAATAAGTGATTAAGGGCTAGACGGCGTTGGTAATTAATTAGGATAAGTAGTCGGATGAGCTTCCTTAGATTAGAAACGTTACTTATTGTAAACATTTCCTGCTTTTCTCTCAAATTTCAAATAAGCTTTCACGTATCATAACCTATTCCCATTCTTTCAAATTAAAATTCATCGCTAAGTCGACCTTCTTGATTGATTCAGGTATGATTTTTTTCACATTATAATCATCATCATTATTTTCTTGCATAAATGTAAATAAAGTTGTCTTAAAATAATTTTGATTGCTATTACATTTTACTAATTGGGTAAATAAAGATTTGTGATTAAGAAATATACATGAATTTGTGAAGTTTCTAATTGGGTTTATTTTCTTCTGGGTTTCTTATTATGTGAAAATTTAAGCGGGGTCTCCACAGTCCGGGCTGGAAATTTTTTTCCCGAAAGAAAAAGTATCTTTTTTGTGGTGCACACATATCAGTAGGAAAACCGGTACTCTATTTCTTGATTATTGGTAGGATATATTTGTTAATGAATAATATAATAAATGATCTAGTAATGTATATTATACATGTTTCACACTCAAAATGAATTAAAATATATGTTAATATATTGTGATAATTGGATAAATAAATAAATATTAAACTGATAAAGAATCAGAAACAAAAAGGAAAAACGAAGCCCGAATAACATAACTATACCGAAGTCGTCGGCGGTGCAAATAAGAATAATATAATGATTGAATAATTGAATATCAATGTATTTTCAGTCTGCTGAGAAGATGTATCCATTATTTGATTTCTTTACGTAGGATAATGGAATGTATTAAAAGTGTTAGTAACGTAATGATATATACAGTTCAATAATGTAAATTTTATTTACTAAGGCTGTATGCACTCTATCTAAACATGGAGAAAATGTGGCAATATTACCTATAATTGATATAAGACGACACTTAACGACTTGATCGACGTGATATTAGTGTGACGATATATCTTATTAAAAATAAGTCTAATATATCTTACTTTGAAAATCTGAGTAAACCATATAAAGTATAAGTGACTAACTAAAAGATAGGTAACAAACAAAATAATTGAAGGATCTCGGTGATCGAGTAATAAAAATAGAAAAGCTATCATAATCGACTCGAATGAATCTAACTCGATAGCCATGGCAGCAAATAATTTATCTATGTAATTAAATATTTGGAATTATTTAACGTATTCGAATTGAGCATTGTAATAAAATAAAAGAATATCCCTACTTTTGAGAGTCATATATAAGTTCAATATGTATTTGCCTTATATAGGCATTATAAACCTCAGATAGCAATAAATACCACACATAGTCCATTACATAAGACAAAATCATACTACTGTTCCCTATAATAATATTAATCGATTTTAAAATTTAAAATATATTTTCTGATAATAAAAATTAAATTTCAACAGCTCTTTACTTACTTTAACCTAAACAACTATATTTTAAACCACTACTTTGGACAACTATCTTCAACAGCTACTAATTGCATCCCCGTCCTCACGACAACGCTTCGAAAAGCCGGAGGTGAACATCGCTGAATTATCCTCAAAAGCTAGAAGAAAGCGTGCTACCACCTCATCAGCTAACAGTCCTCTCCAGTGCGTAACAGCTACACTCACAGGACTTCATTTAATTTCTTCCAGAAACACGCCTACTCACATTGTACCGCATCCTGAACTGCTCCTTTCCCCCTTTTCTTCTCACTCCTTGTATCAAATCCTTATTCTTGACTCACTGTCAATACTTCATGAACCTTCGGGAGATTACTTAAGCCTCAATATGCAATGTAGACGTAAAAAAATTTGAAATTTTTGCAATTCAATCATCATTCGATACTCAAAATCAATGGCAGTTTATGATTGTATTCAATTTGTAATTCCTTTGTCAGAATATTCTATACATACTAAATCTATATCCACCCATTGAGACGCATATACTAAAGTATACTTCAGCCTGCTTATATTTTTCCCTCCAAATTCCCTCTTATCCCATCGGAATTAAAATTTAAATATATATTTAATTTACATTTATATTGCATAAAAATATAAGAAAAATTAATTAAAGGTTAATAATTGTAACTTTGGATAAAACTTTAAACATTACTTTAAGTTGATAATAAAACAGACTACGTTTAGACTAATGGCTTCTATTTATTATCATAAATAAAAATTATTAAAATAATCATTTTAAAAAATTGATTTTGATTTTATTTGGAGTATTTTTCGTATTTTATTAAAGCCGAGCATTGCGCGGGTACTTCATCTGGTATCATATACAGTATTTGTCTAAAAAAACTGAAATTCATAGAATTAAACAAAGCCAACACAATCAAACATCGATTTATTCCTAATAAACTCCCCCCTCCAAAATCAATGGAACACCATAAACAAATTATCCCTCTCTCTTGTTCAACTAGCTAAAGAAAAGATCATCTTCACCCTTCGACCCCCATTTTTGAGCTCTGATTTTTTTGCTATTTCGATGCTCAACCCTACGTCGACCATACGCCTCGGCACGGTCCCTCTTCTTCCCCTTTTCTTCCCTCACTCCTCTTCACCCGCTAAAACTCCTCCGCCCTTACGCCACTCGAGACTTTCTCTTTCCCCCTTGTCTTCTCATACCACTTGTAAAATTTCACATAAAATTCGCAATAATAATTCAATTCCCAGATGAAAGGCCATTCTTTCGGAATCTCACATAATGTTAAAATATTTTGTCGAACAGAAAAACGACCGGTAGGCGAAAACACAGTATTGTATAACTTAATTAATGGGAAAGTCATCTGAAGTTGATCCACGTTATCTTCTTCATGATTGCAAGTGGATCCCAAAACTGTTAGCGGGATGTTTTTGCGACTACTCACTTAGTGGGAATTTAGATTATTGTTTTAGCGGAAATGAGAGTAGTTGCTAGTTGGGGAGAGTTTTATTTCCAGTATTAGAGATTTCGATAATTCCCATCTAATTGAGTGGTATTTATTATATGGGAAGAGACAGAAAGAGAGAGAAGAAGAATCGATAAGGAAGAAGGGTGAGCCCACTGAGTGATGGATTCTGGAATGACAATGCTAAATAAAATAAGGCCGAGAAAAAGAAATTGGCGAAGCAAAACAGTAATTGCAAAAAGGATTCGGGCAAAAACACAAGGTAGCAATGAAAATACTCCTACTTCTTAGGTAGGTCCCACAAGTCGAAAGCTGGTATGTCGTTGACCTGACAACCTAAAGTGGGTAGGTATTCCTTCTAATGGTTCTGAAGAGAAAAGCTGATAGTTATTTTTAATAAAGATCGGAATCTGGTAGGTTTTTTAAAAAAAAACAAAAAAAACTCTGAAACTAAGTATAAGACAATTTTCCAAGCAAATAAGAAAACCTCTTAAACTTTAAACTAGGACATTCCCATATTAATAAATAGGACTTCGACGAAACCGCCCTGTCAAAAAATAGTTGAATATTTTCACACAGTAATTGATGTGCACTAAGAAACTTGTTGGGTTATCAGCGATGCGTGCTAGACGGGTGGTCCTATTGTGGAGTCTCACTTGATTAAAAATAATTTATGTAAGTAAACTTTATTAAAATGCCTTTAAGAAAAGAACTTTAATGTTGACTTGATACCTAAGTAAATGTTAGTTATTGAAGTTTATAATTCTATAATATAGCTTTTTCTATTACCGGATTTTTATCTTGATCTGTAATAATTTGTAAGTTAATCTCTGATTTGCCCAATAAAAAAAGAAAAGAAATTAATACACTATGATTGTTCGAATCCAAAATATATTCATATATAATTTAATTCAATTGGAATAATGATATCTTTCATAGTTTTGTGTTACTCTCTTCTCTGTAAACTCTTTTTTTTCACTGAATGTCAAAATTAAAGTTTTACATACAGAAGTTATGTATGAACATAATTCCATGTATAAATAATAATAGCCGAATTAAAAATATGAGCAACACACATAAATTACATTAAAGATAAACTGAACATTTTTTATTAAGACTTTAAGGTTATCAAAAATTTTTTAGCCTCAAATCTAAATTTCAAATATAAGGAATCATTGGATGGCGTGGGTAAAATGTTAAGGGTCATAGTTGGGGACATTTTTTTTTCTGGGGGGGCGTTTTTGAGAAAGGCCGATTCTTTCCCCTTTCTCTCTTTCCTTTATATATCGATATCCCGCAGAAGTAATACCAAACCTTCATACAAGTATCTTATTATGAACTAACCATTCAAATAATGCGGAGTTGAATATATTAACCATGACTTGAATATACATTAGTTATCTAGGGTTAGATTGATGCATGGGTCTGAGGATCATTTTAAATTAAACATACATAAACTTTCTAAAAGCTAAAATTATGTATACTATGATGATTCCTAATGTGATATAATACTAGGCCTGTTAAACACCACAACCTGCCTAAAAGCTTTTAAAACTACAAGCTCCACGAAAAATAATAGTCATAAACGGAAGAACAATAACGGGCATACGTTCCACCATATAATTTATTAACCTATTTACACTGCCGAGAGTAGAGCATTTTTTCTAAGGGTAGAATTACTTAGGAGACACGTTAAGGGGGATGGGAGTTTAGGCCATACAGCTAAAACTCAACAAACTTATTTCAAATACAAGAGAAGGCCGAGTAGCGCTATGAACAGTAAGCACACAACAATATCTAACTATAAAGGTCAATCAGTTAATGACACATACGGGCTGTATAAATTACCAGTCATAAGGTCGGGAGCATATTGGGGTAATCTTCATGGAAAGTTTATTTTTATTCTTGCATATATTGAAACTCTATAATCTCAAACTATGGTTTGTCTAACTTGAGCACCCTAAACTTCGTACAGATTTACTGATTCTATCTCAAATCTTATCATATGCAACACAAACAAACTATACCACTGACCTTTTTAGCAATATATTTACCTTAGGTCACAAAAACAACATATCAATTTATGTTTTTATAGATCCTTAACACCATTCGTAAATTTTACCCGAACACTATCGTAATCGAAGCTATCTTTAAACACTGAGGGTTACACATGAACAAAATGAGAGAAGCAAAGAATTCCTATGTTATAAAGTTATAAAGCAAAGATACCTCAAATTGGTACGCAATAATCTTGTGTCGGACAAGTCCATTTGAGGCTGAAAGGGTCATTTTTGGGCGTTTATTGGGTTTTCAAAGCCCTAACTTCTAACATATTCAACTAATTACAGTATCTTTTTGCCACTGAGCTTTCTAAAACAGCTACAGTATCTAAATTACTTAAAAAAAGTGATAAAAGAATTATTAATCTAATCTACGTAGTAAGTATTTTACACTAAGTTACGTTTTCGATGTCGACAGCTGGTGGTACAGTCAACCACCGGAACAAGTCAGCAGAGACAGAGGCTCGGTCGCTAGCAGAAGATATTGTTTGGCAGTTTTATATCCGCGCGGTATGATTTTTCGCTCCTCAGAGAGGTCGACGTATCAAACCCTGATCACTATGCGTAGAGCCTAAAGTGTAAACCCTTAGCTTATAAAGTTGCCATCTATTAGTATGTACCACTATGCAAATCGCTTGGCATTGATGAGCTCTGGATACTCTTCTTCGTAGGATAGTATCGAATATAGTAGGTAAGTGTACTCAACCTTAAGAGAGAAGAATATTCTCAGAAGGAAGTTGCTGTGGAAATCCGGATCATTTTTAAGCCGCTTATACTTGCATAAAGCAGAGGTGAAGACTCCATGTCTGTCGTGCACCGAGTCCTGGATTAGGGGACGAGGTAAGGGCAGGCGATGATGGGTACACATTTTGGCGTTTCTCGAGACGGAGGTCTTTTCCGCCGGCACCTCCTAAGAAGGCCTCTCTCACCTAAATGTTTCGCATCTCATCCTTGACAAAATTCAACGCTCAATTAACGCCCTCATAATATTGTAACAAATTACATGTATATGCCTAATTTAGTATTAACTTTCCTATAGTAGTTGATTGATCCGTGAGGCAGTATGCATTAAAATACGCCACTTGTAAAGAACTTACATTAATTGTTGTCGCTTTGTATTTAGGTCAAGATTACCATTGGTGAGCACTAAGAGCGAACTGTGTAAATAGATGGATCTATTATGTCTTCGTTGTGAGCAAAGCCGATAAATTTTGGAGGGGCTTTTTGATTCAATAAGCCCTAAATAAAATCTTATTGGTTCAGAGTTCCTAGGATACAAAATAGAGCAAGAACAGTGAAGCGTATATTTTATGCTACAATTGAAGAAGAAGGATACAACTAGAGACTTACCTTGAATGCTATCATTGTTAATTTTATTACTCAGCTTTCGCATAAAGAGAATGTCTAAACTAAGAATACAAAGTAGATGTTGAATAGGATGAATAAGACTAACGTGTACGGTGTATTTATTCCTATTTTACATGAGAAAAAGTCAAAAGAATAAATTAGTAATGACATAATACTGTAAATCCGAAAATATGGAAATAAAGAAAGAAAAGGTTATTGTATACATATTTATCAGGTTGATTTTTCAAATATTTATTAATCCAATATTACATGATAATGGTGATTGAAAGGAGAAATAAACAAAAATAATGAAAAACTGAAAAGAAAGAGAGCCGTATGAAGAGGGTGAATTTTGAATTCCTGTTAGGTTTTTTTTTGGTGGCCGGTATTTATATATAATCCCAGCCAAATCACGGTTGCAAATATACTCAATTGATAAACTCTAACCTACTTTTGCAAATGCCTCAATCTCTTCCGGTAATTATCATGCATGTTTAAAATTTTAAATGTGTTATAGAATTTGGATAGATATTTATCCCAAATGAGTGTATTAAGAATTAAATTTTGCAAAACGAAAATTGAAGTGTTTTCAGAGTTTTTTTACCATTAGATTTAATATCGTCCTCAGTTAAGAGACGTATCTAGGTGGTCTGTTTTGAGGACTCAACCGTAACGAAAATTGTTTGAAACGAAAGCCAAACGTCCTAACACTTAATATGGCTTATTTGCACATAGATTCAACGATGCGTAGGGCGTAATAGCGTTCAAGTGGGTGAATAAGCTGCCCGATGCTTGCAAAAAAATGTTGAGTCTGTGATAAGCTTCCTCATTTTTTTGGTTGTTTTTATTTTTTTTGTAGAAATGATTTTTGCACGAGATGTATATATGTAAGAGTCTCACTAGTTGCATTCAAAAGGAAGCACAATGATTAGCGAATGAATGTGAAAACGTTGGGAGAAAAGACATGCTTGGGAAGGTTTCTGGAACACCATGTTTAAACAACTGCGGCTATTCATTTGCGCGTTTGCTAAGTAGGAAATTTTTACTACTAAACACATTATCTCAACAATCCTTTCTAGGAAAGAATTTGAATGGAGAGTATAAACCTATATGATGGAAAAATAAATGTACCTATATGTAAATATTACGAGTGTAATTCTGGTGTTCAACTTTTTGTAATTTTTGGAAGCTGTCTTGAAAGTTAATGTAACTTATGAAAGGCAAGAAGTTAATTTGATATTATTGAGCCCTTAAATTATCTTTTTGGGTCCCGAAAGAGAATGTAATATAGTTGTTTTTATATATACAACTCCGCGAAAGGTCTTCTGAAAAACCTAGGAAACTAGTTCATAAAAATATGTCTTAAAATATTTAGAAATTAATTAAAATTTACTATTTTAAGGGTGTCTTAGGCAAGAATAGGCATTTCGACTTTGCAAATTTTCGAGCGATTATATGCAATTTTTGAGGTAGTATGTTCTTTAGATTGACTAATTGTATGTGATATAGTAAATCATTGGCCTTTAGAGGGACAAATGTAAACATACTTAAGATAAAGATGTTTAATTAAAATATATCAAATGACCTCTACTCTAAGAACAGCTCGAAGAGGCATACACAAATGGTTTGCCCAACAACATCTTGGTTATTGAGATTATTTTTATTTTATCCATCGTTCCAACCGGTCAATACTATTTTAAAACCACTCCTCTTATCAATCCTGCATTTAAGTAATCCAAATTGTAAGAGGTGTTGATCAATATTAACCATTTGAACCATTATTGGATTATCAGCATTTTACAAGTCTCTCCTACTTTACCTAACCCCACCATACATTTTTATTACATTAAGAGAAGGCAACCATATAACCAAAAGAAAAAAAAGTTGCATAACACAATGATAGCCGATTATTATCATAACTAGGTTATCCAATTATTCCCCCAAAAATTTAACATCTCTCATTAAATATTTATTCTTTGTTTGTAGTTATCGTCGTAATCAGTACCAAGCGCGCTATAAGTTTTGGTCAGTCTGTTGTGCAGTTACCTATTTAGACTATAGAGAGGGTATTTTCGCGATGTACTTAACAAGAGTATAACAATAACATAAACCCATAAAAATATTATTATAACTTCCTAAGATATCTTCATTAATGACGACATAAAATTAAACTAAAAAACAAAATAGCTAAATAAAAAAACATAAAATAAACGCGCTAAATTTAACTCTAAACAACTGAAACAATAAACAAAACAGTACCAGTAATATATCTTATCGAATAAAAATTTTAACAATATAAAGATTTCTGATTAAATGTTAACTAATATAAAATAATACGTAGATCACAAAATAAGATAAAGTTAATAAAACAATAATATATAATAAATCAGGACAATATTACATTAAAAGACTGTTAACAATCATATAACACAACGAAAAATTGTGAAATTGTTATGGAAGCGGACTGTTGATCTAAAATTAAAGAAGTGAAGACACCCAGATCGTCAAATTCTGAAAAAAACAAAACAACATAATCTAAACTTGTTCTAATAATAAAAATAAACGATAAAATAAAAAAAATCTTATCTAAACCAAAATCAAAACAAGTAAAAATATCTCTGATTGACAAGACTATGCATGTAGACACGTGCACTTTTTACGTTATAGTTTAATAAAACAGTAAAAAAAAACATGAAACATGACTCTCTTCTCTTCGAACACCTAAGGTAATATTACCAACGATCATGAGCACGATGATACCTCGAGCCTTTTCAGTTAACTCGTACAAGTGTGAACAGACGATTTTATGATGAGAGGATTGTACTCTATGCCAATCACATGTTTATAGTTTCCGAACTTTGGAACCTATACAAAACCAGAAAAACTAAACGATGAACCTTAATATATTATTTAGTTAAATGATTTGGCTGGTTTAAATGTCTATGAAAAGCTTGAAAAATACAAACTCGGTTAAAAAAAGTTTTATAAGTTTTAGCGCACCACCATTCAATGTGTGGCCTTTAATCCTTACGAGTTCGATCTAGTGCATACGTCATCACTTATACAGTGCCTAACACACAAGAAGTTACTAAATCTTCAGGGTTAATGGGGGTGAAAAGGGAATATTTTAGGTCGCGGTATCTATTTTGGGGCGTTACAATGCCGTAACTCCTACATAATCACACACCGGTAAAAGCATAATAATAAAGACCTTTTGTCATTTTGCATCTGATCGATTGGCTGTATGTAAAAAGGGCTAAACATATAAATACCACTATAAGTTTTCTATTACTCTTGATATAGTGCTATAACAGATTAACACAAGGACAGGCAATCGAAACAAGCAAGACAATCATAGATTTTAGAGCGTAAGTGCAATAAAATAAAAGAGACACGCATACAGTATATTTACTGTCGTTTTGATATATCTCGAGAATGTTTGCAAGCCTAACTGTATATAAATATATCACAGGAGGTATCATAAGCCGACTACTACTTACCGAGCTTTTAAAGCTCATTCATGTAAAATTTATAGCTCCTTCACACTAATATACATAGCTTTTTCATGAGAAGTTTAATGAGTAGTCTAGATTGCGCAACTTATTCTAACGAACTAAATACAATTTAGCGAATTGGCGGTCAACAACATGGCGTAAGCAAATAACATTGTTTTGGGGACAACAATATCATTGTGCCGATTTATATATGCCGATGGACTTAATTTATTCAGCGCAGTAAAACACAATATTCTAGGAGATAATTACAGCGCGACTATAATTGCACTAGAAATGCCAGAACTTTACTGAACATTAAGCGAGAGGAAGGTGAGGCCCTGACGAGATTCGAGCAATACAGACGAAAAAATGTAACAATTCTTCACGTCATATTGGTATTGAAAGCTCACTCTAGGGTGTATTAGTTGGACACGTACGAGAGGAAACCGTGTCGGAATTATAACATATGGACGTATGCAAAACGACGGAGCAGGGGAAGCGGTTCTTAGTATCGTGGCGTTATTTCGGCATATAACGCTCTTAATCATCAAGCTACACATACTACAGTGTTGAAAACCCCACATTTCTCTCTCTGCTCATGTTTTGTTTTGTGCGTCTTGTAATTTTCCAAGAACTAATTATATTGAGACTGCAATATAGTTATGCCTTTTAAATTATATATCCTATCACCTCACATAGATCTTATCCTTCTTATGAGGAGCATATATTTGTCGCAATTTACAGTATTTAGAGAGCACGACATTGAAATTCCGCAGCAAGCACAAAGAAGCCCACAATGGGAGACGATGAAGAGAAGGCTATAATTTACGAAGAGCGCCGCATTAAATTTTGAGTCTGTCTATAGTAGGAGGTGATTCTTCCCATACATATCTTCCTTTTCTCTTCCTTTATCGTAGGTATGTGATATCATACACACATTCAGAATAATTGATTTCAATATCTCCCATAATGTAGGTATGCATCACTATTCGTCTTTCTTCCATAAGCCTATGCTTTTGTTTTCCATTTTTTTTGTGTTATTAGTGTTGTATGTCTTCAATTGTTAGATTTCGAATTAAGACCATGTAACTTCCAACGCAACAATATCACTTACAATTCTTTTCACAATCCTAGTGTATTCTATAGTCTCTTTGGAAGTGAGTCTTCACGAACCAATCTATCTTCTTCCTACTTGCTCATTAGGTTATTTTTTTTTTTTTCTTGCATTAGGTATCTAACTTTTACTCAGACCTATTTTACAAATGAAAGTTAGGTTCTTCAGTCTAAGTCACTAAGTTCCTACTTTGCATTCTGTGCTTTTAATCTCTCTTCTTCAAACGGTGTCTATTTGATCCCTATTTAACTATTTCAGTAGCTTTCAATTCATCTCATCTCATCGAGGTACTATGTGAGTTGGTTATATCGTAACAACTATATACTTCATACAAGTCGTATTTTACTCATAACACATCGCTACTTTTATATCTTACTCACTTCTTTACTCCTAAAATCAACATAACCATGAACAATAGGAAAAGATGTAGTACCTTTTTAGTCGAGGAATAGTTCACTACTATTCTATTTCAATTTGTTGATTCTAAGTCTTCTTTACGTTTGGCATATCTTGTGTGAATTTGACACATTCAACACACACTCCCTTTCTCATACCATTTTTTTTTATATTGCTAGTCTTTGCATTAGAAGCTATTCCTTATTTCTGTTGTTTCCTTCTCACGAGCCATGTACCAACTGAACTCTTTGTTGATACTTCCATTATTGACTCTTTTTTTCACCTAGATGACTATAAATAATCATCTATCTCGTGTTCAATTTCCAACGAGTATTAAATTAACACGAATAGATCTGTAAAGCTATTTTGCTTCACTATCTCTGGTCCGTTTTGGGATGTTCTTTTTTCTAATTTGAATTTTTTTAGTATTTCTCATAATTTCTCAACAACTTGGATACCTTTTCATTCCCCCATCTTTCACATTAGCCATATGTCACCAACTAGTTTATGATGAGTAATGATACTAATATAGAGGTTGAGTATGATACCGAAGCCCTTTGGGTCAAATTAACCAATGTACAAATCATTCAAGAACTCAATACTCAATGTTCATTGCTACAAGTTGTAAACTGTTGTGTTCTTTCTATTCATCACTCTTTATGAATTATTGTGCTCTTCTTTATTCTTCTCCTTTCCCCTTGTTTTGGGTTTTCATTATTCTATGCTTTCCATTTTATGCATTTTGGTGATTTTTCTTTATGCCCTCTATTAATCACATAGATAACAAGTATATTGTTCCTGACTTCATGTCTTTATTTTCTTTCCTTTGATATTCATCATCTATTTTCTGTCTATGTGTTTCTTACCAGGTTTTCTTCCTATCGACTTTTTGTTTTTTTCTAGTCACATTGATCCTCTGATATTTCAATCAGATTATGTGGTATGTCTATTTTTTTTATCTTTTTTTCGCTTCGGGCTTTCTTCATTATATCAAACTTGTACTTCATCAACTCCATTGTTATGCTTACCTTTTTCCAGAGCATAAATTACTGTAATATTGTACTTTCAGATCCAAGGGAATGTATATGTCTCTCTAAGGCCGGGGCAATAGAACTATATGAAGAAGAAATACCTACTCTCATATGTCTCTATACACCAATTTTCTTGCAGACAACTGATCACTTTTAAAACTGTAAACCACTCAAATGCTCAATCACATTTTTTACTGGTACCTATTTTTTAGTACTCTTTCTCAACTTAATCTTTCTATAATGTCGTATGGCTTTGTTTATTTGTATTCTTTTCTCAATACAACCTTTGGACTTTCATTGTTTTCTCCACAAAGTGTAGTGCACTAGTGTCACTTACAACATGCTGAAAAATTGCTTTGGTCAATTAATATTTGCCGTATTTCAAACAATGACCTTTTTTTTTCGTATTAATTGCTAACTCCATATGTGGTGGTTCCTCTTCTCTTTGTTCCACTTTATATTTTTAGTGAATGTTTTCTCTTCTATTTTTCAAGTATTGTGTTTTTTAAACATATTCCTTTATATTATTAATGGTATTTATCTTCCTATCTCTGTAGTTTTGTTTTTCCATATCAGAGTAATACTTCGTATGTTTCAATACAATCATTTTCGTTGTGCTAACTTTTTATTTTTTTTTCTCTTTCCCAAACAACATGAGATATTCACAACCAAAAAATCACTTACACTCACCTATGATACCTGAAATATTGTGCTTCTGATTATCATCTATTTTGGTAAATTAGTGGGTCACTGACAAACACAATACAATATACTGTTATAGCCAATTTATATAAATTTCATCTTACTTTTTTCCTTTTTGTTGTTGTATTGTAATTTGGTGCATTATCTTTATTATGATTTAATTTATCCTCAATTTTGAGCACTTTTTTGAAATTCGAACAACAATAAACTATAACAATTTCTATAAATTTAGCCCAAGTGCGATATAATATTTTTAAGCACATCAATGATTATAACAGTCGTATGAACGCAAATATCGGAGAAATAACTTCACGGTGTATCTACCTTAATCAGCGAATTGATTCCGCTCTGGTTAGTTGAGAAGTCACCAGTGTCACTAATCAATATAATCATTAATGTATCCAAATATCCTTACATAAATAATATAGAGGCTTCAACAACATCAAACTAACATGTTTGAAACATACATCTTCCATAACCATCACTAATTAGTATACTAACACAAATATGGCATGAGATTATGGCTAAATAGAAAATAAGCTATACATCTAGAGCACAAAAACGAAAATCACAAACCGTTGATATGAAGCTAGACATTGGCAGAATCAATAAAATGTGTAATAAAAATTAGTGTTACGTCTAAATATGGAGCACGTAAGGGTCGCTCGATCGGATTGGCAAACAATATCAACTAATGAGAAACCCCTTTCTCTTCTCTGTCCTCAATGGTTCCTGTTTGTGCGTTGTCCAAAAATTCTAACAATTTCCTTTATTATTCTTAACCTAATCTTTATTCTTTTACTATTCCAGTCATATGTAGGACTCCAAGCACAAAAAGCCACATCTGGATAAATACATCCTAAACTAGAACGCATTTAATTGAGTATTCTTGCTTATATTAGGGAGGGATTCCCAACAATCTCCCCCTCTAACACTCTAAAGTAGGAGTGAACAACCATCAACACAAGAAATTGATCAAGTCTCACCCTTGAAGAGGAGCATACACTATCCTCTTTCTTCCAACCTAATGCTTGTCGCATTGATAGTTTGTGTTAGTCTTCATGTTAGATTCGATTTCAAGACCATGAAATCCAAACAACAAATAATATCATTACAAACCTTTCGACAACCAAGTGTGCTCATGTTCTTTTTGGAAGTGAAGCTTCCCAAACAACACACCGCTACCGCATAGGTATTTCTGCTACTTATGTGTAACTTTATTCAGAATATACATAATGGAAAGTCTCATGCAAAGGTCACTAGTCCTATCTTGCACGGCTTTTACCCTTCTTTCAAACGGTGCAGCACTTATTACCATTCCTAGTGCTTTCATCATCTCATCTCAAGCGAGGTGCATTGTGGTATGTATACGAACAACATGCTCAACAAGCGATTTACTCAACACATCACCACTATACTTACTCACTTCTTTACTCCTAAAATCAACATAACCAGAACCAACAGGAGAAAGAGAAGTACCTTCAAGCGAAGGAAGTTTTCACACCTTTCTATTCATGGTGATCAAGCTTCTTACGTGGCAACTTGGGTGAATTTGACACATTTCAACAACACACACCTCTACATAGATTAGCTTCATCACGAAGCATCCATCTTGTTTCCTTCCACGAGCTACGACAATGACCTTTGGTTAACTCCATAGACTTTTCACCAAGATGACTACAATAACCACATCATTCAACTTCAACGGAGATTAAATTAACAAGAAGATCTGAATCATGCTTCACATCTCTGGCCGCGTGGATGTCTCTAAGTGGAATAAGTATCCAACAACAACCTTGGATACTTTTTCAATTCCCCATCTTCACATAGCCAAAGTCAACACTAGTGTATGATGAGAAGAATCTAATATATGAGGTGAATGATAACGATAGGCCTTGGTCAAATACCTAAGTATAATCTATCAAGCAAAACCTCATACAAGTCAAACAAGTTGCAAAAGCTGTAGTGTCTTCAATCATCACTCTCAGAATTTATGGCTTTGCTTCTTATTCTTTCTCTCCCTTTTGTTGGGCAATTATCACGCTTCCATTTTTTGCATTGGGATTTCTTATGCCTGTATTAATACAATAGAAACAAGTATCGACTTCATGTCTTTGACTCCCCTGAAATCTTGAGTTATCATCATCATCTGCATGGTTTCTTACCATGGTTCTCCACGGACCTTGTTTTTCAGGCCATAGCATGACCCGCTGAACAATACGAGAAAGGTAGCTATGATTCCTTACCGTCGGGTTTCTCCATTAATCAATACTTGAACTTCACATAAACTTCCATTGTAGCTACATTTCAGACGAGATTGACTATAGTGGACTCAGCGAAGACGTGTTGAACTGCCGGGCATATAGAACTGAGAAAGAAGAAATGCTACATCCTCTCTTCTAACACGAATTTCATTGCAGAAACTGATTTCACTAAACCTTGAATAACCACATCAAATGCTCAATGCACTGTGACCATTTAGTATTCAACTTAATTAAGTCTTTTCATAAGTGAGGCTTTGTTTAATGCATTCTTTCTCTCATACACCGACTCATGTTTCCTTCCACAAAGTGTAGGCACTATGTTATCACTTGCACATGCCTTGAAAAATGCTTTGGTCATAAACTCCAAGTATCAAAAATCAACAGATCTCCGATTAAGCAAACTTCAAGCGGGTCCTCTCTTGCCACTTGGGTGTCTCCCTCAATTCAAGATTGGTTCAATACAAATTCTTTATATAAAGGATATCCTCCATCTGAGTTGTTTTTCCATACGGAGTAATTACTCGATGTTCAAACAAATCATTTCGCACAACTTTATCATACCATTCCAAACAACATGAGATACACAATCCAAATAAATCACACACAGATATTCCACGATATCATATGGTGAAGAGAGTATGAGCTCTGATCAACTCACTGTAGAGAAAAGTGGGTCACGTGACAAATCCATCACTAATAGCCGGGAAACAAATATAAATTCACATTTTTCCTCTTCTGTTAGAATGGGCAATCACATTATATATTATCCATTCTGAGCACTGAAATGACACAACTCAAACAATACATTCTATATATAGTCCATGCGATATAAATATTAAGCACACTATGTATAATTTTTACGTGGAAACTACTAAATCTTGGGAAATATAACCACGTGAACATTATATCTCCGATTTCTCCTTTTTTCAAGTGTCTCTCCTATCCCTTTCACTAATTAATATTATATTTTATTGGTGTATTTTTTTTTTTTTTTTTTTTTTTTTTTTTTTTTTATACTTTTTTTTTTTTTTGTTTTTTTTGTTTTTTTTTTTCAAAATATCCTTTCGTCTCTTGAAAGATATAGTGGAATATGAGTATATGGGGTCTCAACAACATGATACAACAGTGTTTGAAACAACCATTTCTCCATAATACATTCTATAATTTAGTCGATGATACAGCTCACATATGGGAGAGATGTGGCTAAATAGTATAAATATTATCCACTACAGCGCATCAAATACGAAAATTCACAACATTGATATGATAGCACGAGATTGCAGATAACATTTGTGGTTTAATGTTTGATCGTTTATTATTTGGGTAATTGCACGGTGACGTGGGTTCTCGATCGATGTTTGTCAAATTACGTCGAATTCAGTAGGCTCAAGTTTAGGGAGAAGAACCTCTTTTATCATCTTCTCTGCCGTTATGTCATTGTTTCTGTTTGGGTGTGCCGTTTGTGTTCCAATGTATTAAATTTCTATTATATAGGTTCCCTTTATTGTTTTAACTTCTATGCTCATGTTTTTTAACTTTCTTTTTCTGTGTTAGGAGGTCTTCTTTATTCCATTGCGATGTTATTCGGTTTCCTCAAAGCACAAATGAAGCTCCCACATTGTTGTTATGATAAACATGATATCTTTAAAATTAATACCATTGTAATTGAGTATGAATGTGCTCACTCCGCTCCAAGTTTGTGAGGGAGTCTGTCAACACTTAATTACTATAAGGAGTGTGCTGATAAAAAGACATTGAATAAATTGATACTATTATATTATTTCTCCGGTTTTAGGTGCTTAGATTTCGAGATTTGATTCTATCCATATATATGCATGAATATATTTTTTGAAAATTCTTTTATCGGACAA
>SNQN01000899.1:72118-115866 GCA_008642245.1 Bassia scoparia
GTAAACGCCATGGGCTGTAAACGCCCATGGGTTTACTTGGTCCAGTTCTCGGACCGCCAGGTTTGATTAACTTGGACTTTTGGCTTGTAAACGCCCATGGGTTTACTTGGTCCAGTTCTCGGACCACCATATCTTAATAATATGGATTTTGGCTTGTAAACGCCATGGGCTGTAAACGTCCATGGGTTTACTTGGTCCAGTTCTCGGGCCGCCAACTTTCACCCCCATTGCATTTTTTGCTTGCAAACGCCACTGGCTGTATTCGCCCATCACACTTCCACTTTCCTTCAAATCAGTCTATGAGTCAACGTTAGTGAATGAATTGAAGGGGTTTGACCGATATTATGAGTATTAATCGCTTATCTTCCTTCAGGGTCGGGGCTAAAAATCCTAAATGTAGGATTTCTTCTATTACCCTAAGGAATGTTAAGCTATTATATGAGGTCCAGTGTTTATACCGCTCGACACTTTAAGAAGATTAAGGAAGTTGAGCGTGGGGCTGACTGTTCCGGCCTACCCTAAGCTGGGCCAGGCCTAATCGATATTTACAAAAAGCCATTACTGTTTGCGTTGACCAGTCAACAGGAAGTAGCTTCTTAAGGAAGCAGTCTAACTGAATTCAGTTAGAAATTATTCCAGATTCTTCCAACCTATGGTGGAATTACAGACTTGACCCTCATGCTGCCTATAAATAGGACTGAGGACCACATTATCAAGGTACCAATTTCTGAGATTTCTGACACCAATACACACTTTCTCTCTCGTAGTTCTCTCTCTCTCTCTCTCTCWCTCACTTACTTTTTCTCTCTCCTCCCTTTGCTGACTTAAGCATCAAAGGTGGTCCCCAAGGTACAAACCCTTGGGCCCTCTAACTATGGTTTCTCTCTCCTCAGAAAGACCGACGTACTTTTCCGGTGTGTTTCCAATGTGTTTTCCGGCAAGCGATCAAGAGGCGTACACCAAGATTCTGCTCCCCTTACTTTTKGGATCTAGGTTATTGATTCCTGGAACATCATATATTATTTATCATGAAAATTAGCCATGGATTATAAAAACATTACATATTTATGGATGGAATTAAACTTGATTGTGATTCGTTGGGTAATGAAAGTGACTTTGGCTTAGTTATCCTCATGATATACATACTTCTWTATAGTTTCAGATGGATCATGAGATTCATCACTAAATGGTTTTGAAGAACTTATAAAATATTATTAATATTAGGAAAAATTGATTTTAACAGTCCCAACTAATTGTGATCTTCCATAAACAGTCTCAACTATTGATTATTCCATAACAGTCCCAACTTTAAGAGCAATTTTTTAAAAACAATTTCAACTATTGATGATCTTCTAAAAACAGTCCCAAATGGGACTGATTTAAGAAAACATGTCAAATTTGGGATCATTTTTGTAAAAATTCACTCAAAGTTGGGACTGTTATGGGATAATCAATAGTTGGGACTGTTTATGGAAGATCACAAWTAGTTGGGACTGTTAACATCAATTTTTCCTTAATATTATTCTTCTAGAAATAGGAAGTAGAATTTAAAAAGAATCATTTGTCATCTTCATTATAATATTATTAATATCATAATGTAATAAATGAATCATTTTTAATCTTAATAACATGAGCCTCAATTATACTTTAAGTTGGAGATTATCAAAATCTAGGTTATATGTGTGATATAAGATCGATAATATTATGTCAATGTACTATAATATGCATAATTAAGGTCTATCAAAATATTGTACTCCGTAGATTATACTCCCTCTGTTTTTTAGATGTTCCACACTATTTTTGTACGGTATTTAATAGTTGGTTGTGTTAGATAAAATAAATCCCAYGTTTTTTTGGTATTATTAGTTAGAAGTTTTCCCCATATATTGCTAAAAACTCTTAAAATTATCATTTTGCTTCAGATTTGAACTTATTTCCCAAGATACCTTCCACGTAGGATCGGTAGTAAAATCGTTATCGCCAATAGCGAATTTTCTGTTGATTTCACTGCTAGTAGTAGCGAATTTTCTGATATTGGCTACTACCAATAGCGAGTTTCAATTGGTTGGTAAAAACTCGTCAAATTTCAATTGCTATGTTCATGGTATCGCCGGGCAGCAACGTGTTGAGGCGGCGACCTGTTAGTGCGATGATTGAGCWACTGATTTGACGATGATGAATGATGGGTTGACGACAATGTCGATGGTCAGCAAAGAAAGAATTGTAGAATCATGAATTTTAGAGTTTGGAATTTGGGGGTGAATCATGATTTGTAGGGTTTAGGATATCTAGAGTGAAGTTGTGAAGGTTGAAGTGAGGGATGATAGTGACACTACTACAAAAAAAAGCCAGTGGCGACTGGTTAAAAAAGGGCAAAGAGATCGCATAACAATCGGTCTCAAGGTGAGAGGGCTCTTAGGTTAAGAGACTAGTTAATTTTTGCGGTCTCTTTAATGAATCAAAGAGACCGGTGCAAATGGATAACTGGTCTCTTTAGTTCCATGATAAGAGATCGGATCTGACAACAAAACCGGTCTCTTATATGGTAGTTATGATTTTTTTTTATATCTAAGAGATCAGTGTAGATGGATAACCGGTCTTTTTGGTTATTTTATTATTTAAAAAAAGTACAGCTGGTCCCACCTGCTTTATTTCCAAGAGTAGTCAATTTCAAAGATCATGAGGTGCAAAGCAATATCAATGCAATATTGGATGTCTGTTTAATGCATTKAATATTAATAAATCCAATACAAACATATTCTTGTCTATAAAACTAGAAATTTTATAACTACAAAACTCTACTACCAAACTAGTACTTTCCATCATAAGTCCTCTTTTCATTCTTTCTTCGTTTCTTGTCTTGATGAATCTTGAAGTGCTAAACTCTTAACCTTGAAGTTTATTGAAATTTATTTATTACCTGTAAAAACAAGTAAAAATGAAGCAAAAACCAAAATCATACAAAAATTAAGCTAGTATGCAATTTTATGAAAAATAGATTCAAAACACAAATAAGAAAAAAAAAACCGAAACCCAAAACACTGAAAAATAAAAATAAACCCAAAACAACAAAAACAAAAAATTGAATTCTACTTCTTCTTCCTTCTGTTAAATTGCAGAAACAATAAAACTCAGAAATCCAAACTTAGACATAATCGAGGGGAAAAAGAAGAATCTGGAATCCAAATTTTTGCACCAAAACTAACGAAAAATTCACGAATTTCAGAAAATTGAAATGTAGAAATTAAATTCAAAACAGAAAAAACCCTAAATAACAATCARAACAAAATGCTCGAAACAAATCGGGAAAAGTTCCAAAAAAATCAAATAAAACGATTRTTTTCAAGAAACTCCAAAACATAAATCGACAAAAAAAWYMAAAMSRAAAMMMMARRWKGRRRAAWYCSRAAMCCYWAAWTKRRRAAAAACCCAACAAAATCAAAATCGGAAAAACACAAAACAAAATCGAAAAAAACGAAACCCAAAACTGATATTATTGAAAACGAAAATCTCAGACCAAAATAAAAAAAACAAAACCCCAATGAAAAACATAGATCTATAAAAATAGAAAAATAAAAAAAAAACCTTTAGAAAACCCTAAAATTTAATCGAAAAGCACAAAAGAAAATTGAGAATAACTCCCAATTTATTGTTTAAAAAAAAAGACGAAAAGAAAAATCAAATAACTTAGATCTATAAAATTAGAAACTCAAAAAAAACCCAAGAAAATAGAAAATCAAAAGAAATATGCATAAAATAGAATAGAAAGTTACCAATTGTAGACCGAACATCAATGGAATGAAAATTGAGGGAAATCGACTTTGATTGATACTCGAGCAAGGAGGAAGATGAAGAAGAAATTAGGAAAGTTAGAAAAATGAAAAGGGGAAAATAAGGTTTGGTGTACTACTGTTATTGTTATGAGAAATGAGAGAAAGAAAATAAGGTTTGGTGTATTTAATTTGTGAGATGAGAGAGAGAGAGAGAGAGAAGAGAGAAGGGGGAAAGGAGTGAGGACTGAGGAGTGACGAGTGAGGATGTGTAAGTGCTTTGTATATGTTGAACTTGTGGGACCGCGAAGCAAAAGGACCACACTTATGAGATGTGTTCCAATGACCGGACTTTTACACAAATCTAAGAGACCGGTTTTTCCGAATATCCGGTTTCTTTATTTAAGAGACCAGTTTTGAAACACCACCAGTCTCATAAATATGATGTTGGCCAAGGAAGCTTGGAAGAGGAAGATAGCAAAGGAGTGCGTAGCAGTGTACCAGTATACTTCGCTATTTGTATTAGCGATTTACATGGTAAATCGCTATTACCGATAGCAATTTATCAATATTTAAAAATATATATCAATATAAGACCGATCCTACGTGGACGGTATACTTGGARATTAGTTTCAAACCGAAGCAAAATGCGAATTTTAAGAGTTTCTAGCAATATTTGGGTGAAAAGTTCTTTTAGTTATTGTTTTAAAATTTATAATGATTTAACTTTTTATCAGTTTCTTTTTTATTTTGACAAGCTCAGAACATTAAATTAATATTGTATTAGTTGATATACGTAATTAAGACTTGTATATAACTTTATTGTAGGACATTGTATTACTTACGAGTATATTACAAACATTAATCAAACAAATAAGCAAATTAAAGAAGATCATTANGTACGAATTGTACGATTTTCATCATGTGTGTAATCAATTGTGTATAATATCGTATTTAAGTTTCTAATTAAATTATAATACAAAATACTTTATTTTATAAACAAACTTAATATTATCAAACTTTATGAATCGTGCATTAAACTTAATATAGTTTAATTTGTTATTAAAGATCATGAAAAGAGCATGAAAATGTTAAATTAGGCATTGATTGCATCAAATTGGGATCCCTAGCTTCCTAGCTTGGAAATCTACTCACTAGCCATGGAAGTAAGCATGCAATTAACAAGGACTAAGCAATCAAGTAAATTAGAASCCATTGAAAAGCAAAAGTTCAAAGCACGTTCATGAAGAAAAGGGTATTATAAATTGCAAGTAATACTACTTAATTAAGAACAAAAACTACTTCTAAGTAAGCAAGAAACAAGACTACAAAGTATCGAAATAAAATTCAAAGCATGAAGAAAACCCACAAAAATTCATGAACCAAAGTAACAATGGAAACAAGCTAAAAATGCAATAACTAAAATGCAATAGCAAAATGGAACTTACAGCGAAGAGGCRAATGAAATTGATAGAAGAATCATAAAAAATGGACAAGAATTGAAGGAGAAATGAAGATTGCAATGTTGCTTCAAACTCTAACAGTAGATGTTTCTCTCTCTAAAAATCTAAGAATGAAGAAGTAGAAAGTGCAAAAGTAATTTATGAAATTCTATTGTAATGTGTAAGTTCTAAGTTAATTAATTTCCAAAAATTCCTATTTATACTTCCTAATAAAATAACTTGAAAAAATTACAAGTTTTCCTTTACTAAAGTCCTAAAATTCAGAAATTTCACAATTGCCATCAGCCAAAGTACAATATTGCAGGTACGGAGCTGGCCAGAGTGGACGCTAGCGTCTCGGCTTTTCTTAGTCTTTGGCTAGAATTGCAAAATGGGCAGGCAAGTGATCAGAGCAGACGCTTTAATGTCTCGACTTCTGCTCATTTTGGCACTGAGATAAAYTGAGGAAAAGTTACCTTCAGAGCGGACTCTTTGGAGGGTCGACAATGCTCCCAAATTTGCTTCTTTGTTTTACTTAGGTCAACTCTCCAACGGCTAAACTTTGATCGYCTATAACTTTTTCCTCTAAACTCTTATCGCAACGTGTAATATACCAACGGAAAACTCTCAAACCCAAATTTCAATTGCAAAAAGTTTCGCCTGCATATTTTAAGTGTACAACAAGATATGGCTCGACAAGTATGATTAGCACATATTAAACTAAGAATTAAGGTAAGGCAAACAAAGTAACACTAGCCAAAGTACAAGAAGCATATCAAAGAATTTAGAGAAGAAAAATAGGAAAATAAAGGAGAAACTACTCAACATACAACTAAAGACTCAAAAGCGACTAGTAACCTAGAAACTAGCCTACAATTAACCAAACTACAACCAAAAACACACAAAATGACCAACAACAAGGGGTAAAAAGGTCCTTAAAGTGGCATAAGAACTTTATGCCACTTATCATTCTTCTAATTTTTAATATTAAATAATTCTAGATGCATCATTTTCTCATTATACTAATTAAATAATTCTAGGTGCAGACCCTACGAAATACATGCGGCGGGCGCATGGGTTGGGGATTTTTGTTAGTCTAGGTGCAGACCGTATGAAAGGCGTGCACCTTTTGGGATTTTTGGAGGATGAGGTGCGAGGGTCATGTGCACCTCGGTGCGCCTTGCGCTTTTTAAAATTAAGAACTAACTGTTAATAAACTCTATCATGCAAAACTATCATTAAGCATAGTTAACTTCCTAGTATAGCATGACATATATTTAACTAAAGTTCCTATATATTATAATATAACATATATTTGAATAATGTATATCTAATTAGTAGTCAAAAGTAGTTTGAATTAGTATAATAAAGAATTATGTGCATGTAGTACATCTTACTATGTTAATCAAAGAAAACTTCAAATTAAACTCAAGCAACAAAACGATTAAGATAAGTCCGACCATAGCACATGAACTCAGGGGCGGATCTAGGGGGGTGYCGTAGGGTACCGCAGTAYCCCCATTCYCAAAAATAAAAATTAAAAAATAACAAAGAAACCTATTGTTGCTAAAATAAGTTCTCTTATGTGTAAATAAGAGACCACCTTTTGGGCATAACAGGTCTCTTATCTTCCTAGAAAGTGGTCCACCAACTATATAAGAGATCATATTTTACTACAACTGGTCTGTTAGGTAGGTACCAAAGAGATCATACTACAACTTAGTGATCTCTTATGTATTTTATTTTGCATTCCCCATTATAACCACTTAATTATTAATGTGTTACATTAATATATACACTTCTCTTTTATAATAATAATTATGTAAAACATTAAATTAGAAAATTTCAACCTTAGTCTTGATTATTGTACGATAAATTAGTATAATGAATTCATATGATTAAAATTTATGTTAATAAATAATGATACCTCTTTAGATAATTGAGTTAAAAAAAATTAATGAGTATAATTTCGTACCCCCATCCTAAAATTTCTARATCCGCCACTGCATGAACTTATACTCTTAGGTATATGATGATCAAGAACAATATATTCAAACAATACATTTCACATACACCAGAATAGGGGCAAACAAAGTTTACCATTCTCAAACTTCAATCAGTGAGCAAGATAGTAGCACCAACCAAATTCATCATTATACAGAAAAACACAAGTATCTAATTAACAAATTAAGTTTGCTTTCACAAATAAACAAAAAAGCAAGGGATCTTAATGAACATACATAAAATGAGAAATAAAGAGAAACCCTGTTTCCAAGTTAGTTTCTCGTGATCAAGGTATCTAAAATTGCAGTAGCATCATAGTTAGCACACCAACATCAAAGAAATGAACATGTAGCGCTTTGTTTCCTAACTTTCTAAATTTTTCCGGTCAGAACAAAGGTCTCAGAAAATCGAAAAAATATTGCTTTGCAAGAAACATCAAGCGAAGTTAAAAACCTAATGCATATTAGCCATTGAGTTTAGATCATGCAACAAAACATAAGTCATACGTTGTTAGTACATAAACATAGTGTAGCATAAGAACATTGAGTAACTTCCAATTATCAAAAGCAAACTGTGTGGAAATTTAGAACAACAATGGCCTAATTGCTAACACAAATTGCAATGAATAAACTATTTGAAGTAAGCTATCTCAAGCAACTTAGACTTATTTAAAAATCGAACAACAACAAAATACAACTGAAGATTCTTCTTTAAAAAATAAAAGTAAAAAAATTCAATTCTAACAACAATAAGACACCAGCAGAAAACAATAACAATTCTTTAAAAATCACCACCCAATAAATTCATCATGAAAAACTAGAAGAAAAAGGCAAAAAAAAAAAAAAAGATGAAAAATCACGAGTAAATACTAAGAAACCCAAAAAATTTATTTAAACTTACCATTAACAATTTCATCATCTAGCAAAACCAAAAGAGCTAATTTCACTTGATCTCCACCTAAATCGAAAATCGGGAGGAATTATAGTTGASAAATCGAACAAAATCCAAATTTTTGGAGAGAAAAAAAAGACTAACGAAGAAGCGAAGTAACGAAGAAAGCAATAAACTAACGACTAAACATGAATTGACCAAGCAAGGAAGTAATTTTGAGTGACGCAATGTAGGAACGAAGCGGTTAAGGAATTGAAGAATCGAACTAATGAAGCAACAAAGCAATTTTCGTATTTTTTTCAATTTTTTTGTTGTTGAAAGATGGGGTTTTGATCATATCGAAAGAGGGGTTTTGATCGAAAGGTGAGTTTTTAGTTGGAAAGACGAAGGTATTGTTTTCTGCGAATGATTTTGATTTTTGGTTTTGTTAAGGATTTTTGCGAGATGAAACCTTTTTATAACCAAAATTTGCGAAAGAAAACCTTTTTAAAGACTTATTTGCGAAATGAAATCCAAAACAAAAATTTATTTGCGAAAACAAACATGATGATTCATCAACGATTTGATTACTCCTAATCATGTTTGACTTACAATTTTCACCCATCCATTAACACTCCTTAATCCTATTAATCACTACTCCATTCATTCCTTCTCTCTCCTTACCTTCTCATCCCTTCATGCTTCTCTCTCCTCCTTTCTCCAACCCCCACCACCACTAGCTACCAACCAACTCCCACAAACCACCACCAATCACAAGCCCACCTCACCCAGTCCACTCCCACAAACCGCCACCAACCTAGCTACCCCCAGCACGGCACCATCACACCACCACCAACACCACCTTCGACCACCCCCCCTAACCCTCATCCCTAACCACCACCCACGACGAACCCAACGCAATCTGCGAAATAAACCGCGCCCAAATTGAACACACAGCGGCCTTCTCGAGGTGAAGATTGATCTGCGACGACTTATTCTTGGGCTTAACGACATCAAACCAATGTGATTGGGGAATTGATATGTCGCTGTCGGGGGAAATGGGAATCGGGTCTCCATTAAAGAGAGGCACTTCAAGTACCTGATAAGGAGATCTCGTCTTGCTGGGGCGGAATCGGAGGCTTTTCGATGTCGGAATGAAGCTGTTTGACGGTTTCGAGATCGTCGTGCAGAGTCCTGAGCCTGCGTTCAGAGTAGTTGAAGACGATGTAGTTGCGCAAGGCGCGGTATAAGTCTAGTGGGTTGGTCTTCTTCTCATGGATTGCTAGCATTAGGTTTTTGTTGCTGCTGAAGATGTTGACGTTGATGTCGCCATTGTTGATGATCAGCGAGAGGAGAGAGAAAGATAGAGGGGGGATTTGATAATGAGTTCAGAGATGAGATATTAACGACTAAGAAAACTAATTTGTGGTCGAAGGTGGTGTTTGGTGTGTGATGGTGCCGTGGCGGGGTAGCTAGGTGGTGGCGGTTTGTGGGAGTGGACGGTGAGGTGGGCTTGTGATTGGTGGTGGTTTGTGGGAAGTTGGTTGGTAGCTAGTGGGTGGTGGTGGTTGGAGAAAGGAGGAGAGAGAAAGCATGAAGGAATGAGGAAGGTAGGAGAGAGAAGGAATGAATGGAGTAGTGATTAAATGGAGATTAAGGAGTGTTAATGGAGATTATGGGTGAAAATTGTAAAGTCAAACAATGATTAGGAGTAGTCAAATTGTGATGACATCATCAGGTTTGTTTTCGCAAAGAAATTTTTTGTTTTGGGTTTCATTTCGCAAATAACGCTTTAAAAGGTTTTCTTTTGCAAAATTTAGTTATAAAGGTTCATCTCGCAAAAAATCCTTTTGTATATTATAGGATTGTTTTGAATGTTTTGAGGGTTTCAATTAAAGTAAGACTTTGGGAGAAAAAAAATGGCGCCCCAATATAATTAGGATGGATGTCTGATGTGAATATTTCATTCCATTTCTTACTCTAATGAAATAGGTGGCAACAATTTCTATTATTTCATTTTAAAGTGTTCCATTATGGGTATCTTAAAGTGTTGCATTGAAGTACCTAATTCAATGATTAATAGAAATTTTTGCATTAGAAAAAATGTGTTGCATAAAAGCACATATGCAACGATTTATTTTAAGCGTTGCAGATACATGTTGCATTTGATCCATTTGTTGCAAAAAAGTGTTATAACTAGCCTAATTCGCACACAATGGATTTTTTTAGCTCGTTACTAAATTCAATTTTTAAAATTACAATTTAGATTGATGAGTTTTAATACAAACGATATGAGTTTTAACTTTTAACACAATGGCAAACAATATTAATTTGATAAGTATCGTAAAATTGAAAATGGAATTTTTCAAAATTAAACATAAACAAATAAAAGTTGAATTTCTATCAAACAATTTACATGTAAAATGTAAAACTTATAAACAATATTGTGAAAAACATGAAAATGAATAAAATAAAATAGTTGCAACAACAATACAGAGTAAATATTAGAATTAGAAGAAAAAAGAGAAAAAGATTGGAAAAGTTACAAACAAAATACTTTATAGTATAGTTATAATGTAGAAGAAACAATGTGAGTATTTTATTGTGTATTTATGAGATTATTCTATGAATGGTTATAGTGATTGATTGACTTATTGAGGGAAAAAATTGATAAAAGAGGGGTTTAACTATATTATTGAAATATTGCATTTAGGAAATTTATTGACTGATTGATTTGTTTACTTAATGATTTGTATTTCTAATTAGAAATTTAAGTTGATTGATAGAGCAATTGAACAAATTAAGGGTTTCAATTAAGAGGTAATTGAAGAATGTTATTATTATTAACCAATCAATTAAGGTTTGAATTTTTTATTCATCATGGTAGTTTTAAAAAATAATTATAAGACAAAATTGTCAACAACTACCCATATTTTTTTGTCACTTTTGGAGACAACTACCCGGATTATTTTTTTTATTCAAAACAACTACCCACTTTTTATATTTTGTTTGTGAATCACCACCCACTTTCAGATTTTCAAACTTGAGAAAGGCATAACTACTTGAAAACATTTCCAAATCTTGTGGTTCTTTAGCCTATTTCATGTATTTTTCTGAGATCTACAACTTTTATTAAGGCAATATGTCTAAAAAATGGATGGAGAGCTGAGAAATGGCTAAAAACTAAGTGTGACGAGGTTTGGGTGGTTGAGTTATTTTGGTGGGTGTTGGGTGGTTTTGGAGGTGGAAAACAACAAAGTGGGGTGGTTTTGCAATTGGGATGCCGCGTTGAGGTGGTTTGTGGTGGTTAATATGATGTTTGGTGGCCAAAATCCAAAAGTGAGTAGTGATTTGATTTTTTTTTTTTTGAAAATATGGGTAGTTGTTTTCAAAAGCTGAAAAAAAGTGGGTAGTTGTTGGCAATTTTTCCTATTTATAAATTAGGAAATAAAATWAAAGTTCCAATAAAAAACTTTCTAAAAAGCTAACTTAATGAGAGGTATGAAGGTATTTTCATAGGGGGGACACTATTGATCCCCTATAAATAGAGATATACTAGTATTTTTGGCACGCGATGCGTGCGTGGATTTTTAGAGTTATTTCATAATCCATCTACCRACATATTCTTCAAAGTTTAAGTAATTAACCTCTAGTTCTATTGCATCTTAGTTGCTTTTACTTTCTTGTGTGTATAAATAAAAACCCCACCGCCTATAGTAAGTCATCAGCGTCATTTATTGTGCATCTGATGCATACAAAAACTTCTGTAATAGAAAAGGAAATCATTAGATACAAAACATTTTTCCTATCTCTATTGTGCAATACCTCCATATTTTTTGAGTAATTGTAGAAGATCGTGTATATTACATTCTTTAGTCATCTCTTATTTTTGTTGTTATTCGATAGTAAATATTCGGTATCATTGTCTAGTACATCTAAGCAAAGAATAGACTGTATATTCTATCAATAAAAGAAGAACAAACTGCATACAGAGTACCAAATTAGAATATTCAAATACTATAATCAAGAAAGCTATATACAAAATAAAGTAATACACAAAGCAAAGAACATTATTGTTTTTCCTCCATTTTAATATGTGGGAATTTGCTATTAAAAGTAATATTGAAATAACCTTATTCAATACATTAGTTTATGAATTTTTGGTGGAGTAAGTAAAGTTGTACTTGTATATGGTAAGTTTTGAATTTATTTTATTGTTGTCAAACTTGGTTTTTGGATTGCTTTTAATTTGAATTGATTGAATTTTAATTTGGTAAATTTATGTTTACATTTAATTTTTTTGTGATTATTTTTAGGTATAGGGGTAAAATGGAGATTTTGAAGGGGGGGACACTATTGATCCCCCTTCACTTATATAATAGAGATAAAAGTTGCAATTGASTTTTGCAAATTAAATTGCAATAGAGTTTTAATGTAGTAGTGATAGAGACTACTCAAGAGAATATCATATTTATTATGTTAACCAAATTAACAAGCGCGATTTGAATCATCTAATAAAAGATATAGTAATATAGTTGTATATTATGGTTATACTTTATAGCTATTGTTTGGTTTAGACAATTGTAATTTTTTTTAGAACAAAACTTTTTGATTTCTAGCATTGTACTTCCTCCAAACTATATTAATAGCAACATTTCCCTTTTCACGCTTGCTGATGCATATTTTAAATTTGTTATATCTTTGGTTGTGTTTTACCAAAAATTATAAAAATTGAATTATAATAAAGTACACACCGAGACGAATCCAAAAACATCCTACATGACTATAATTTTTTAGATGTATAAAACACAAAAGCTAATTATCTAAAAGATTATAATTTGTGTTAAATAGTCAAACGTTGCAACTATAGTGGATCGGATGAAGTACTACGTAATGCACGTTTCTTTCGATCTTTGTACATTTTTTACACCGGTATGATATAGTAAATTTAATAAAAAAGTAAAACAGACACGTGGGAGAACTTTGTGGGCACGTGTAAATGTTAGTGGCATGTGGAACGGGAAGGGTGTACGCACATACGAATTGAAGTAGAAGAGAAAATCAGTTACATAATTTCTTTGAAATTTTGATGACAGCAAACTACTGCAACAAAGTAAAAATCCCTTTTCTAATAAGTAACAATTGTTCATCCTGCAATTCAATATTTCAATCTAAATCTTATTGRGTAAAAAAGAGAGAAAACGACAATATGGCAAAGCAAGAAAACAAAGTTCTGGTAGCAATTGATGAGAACGAGTGCAGCAATTATGCTCTCAAATKKGCGCTTGAGAATCTTGGTGACAAACTCACTTCTGGTGTTTTACTCATAACTGTTGTTAATGTTGATTCTACTGGTGTTTTTGCTGCTGGTTATGGTTCTGTTCGTAAGTTCTCTTTTTTTTCACGCCTTTCCTGCGTTAGTTTAATCTTTTATCGTACGTGCTCTTTAATTTCATGACTTTGCAATGCCTCGTTAAGACTCCATTTRATAGGGTGTAAAACATTCTCAATGTAAAATGATTTTTCATGGAAAATGTTTTACGCTCTATCAAACGGAGCGTAAGTCATTATTTCATGAGTTTGATGTTTATTCTAATTTCATGAGTTTATGATAAAACTGCAAGGATGAATGGTTGATCTCAGGTTTATTGTACCGACTAATACTATATGATGCCAGTGACATATTCAGGAATTTGGAACAGTGGATTCGGAATTATAATATCAAAATAGATAACTACAAAAGTAGTCAATAATTCTTGAATTGTATTATTTTAAAGGACAAACGTAAAATATCTATGTTATATTATAAAACAAATAYCTAAATTTGGTCAATAAATTTTACACGGATCTTTTTGCCCTCAAAGATATCATTGAAAAATTAAAAAAATAAAATAACTAAATATAAAAAAGTAAATAAAAAAATACATCTTATTCAAAAAAAATAAAAAATATGTTAAATAACTAAATAAAAACTTAAATATCTAATAACTTAATAATATTTAGGAAAAATTACCAACAACTACCCACTTTTTTTCCATTTTTGAAAACAACTACATATTGTTTTTTATGAAAACATTACCCATATTTTCAATTTTTTTTTGCGAATCACTACCCACTTTTGGATTTTGGCCACTCAACACGTATAACCACCCAACACCAACGACTGGCATCCCAATTGCAAAATCACGTAACTTTGTTGTTACCCACCTCTAAAACACCCACCACCACCACAAACAACTCAACACCCAAACTCGTCACACTTAGTTTTAGTCTTCCCAGCTATCCTTATGTTTTTTGAACATGGTTCCTTCATAAAGTTGTAGATCTCGGAAAATACATGAATAAGCTCAAGAATCACGTGATTTGGAGTTGTTTTCAAGTAGTTATGCCTTCCGCAAGTTTGAAAATTCTGAAAGTGGGTAGTGATCGCAACACAAATAAAGTGGGTAGTTTTAAATAAAAAATTTGTTTCAAAAGTGACAAAAAGTGGATAGTTGTTGACATTTTCCTAATATTAAATCTAAAACAACAATAAAAGAATATATTTATCCAAGTTTTTTTCAAAATTAAATAATTAAATATTAAATTAAAATTAAAATAAAAATGGAATATTTAACAACTTACTAAATTCTACATCTAAAAAATAATAAAGAATATATCTTAGCATCTTTTTAAGAAAAAATAATAAATATTAATAGCTAAATTAAAAAACAATATAAGGGAAATATCTAACAAATTAATAACTTTTAGATCTAAAACCCTATCTCACAACTCTTGATATATAGTTGAATGATTTATGAATTTGTACATATTTTTATTACATTTTTAACTATCTTAAAACACTATGCACGCATACGCGTGCATTTCTTACTTTGTACATAATACATGAGAAATAAACTATATCCAAGAATATTTTATCACAAACTACCTAAAATATCTTGTATCCTACATTGGCGTAAATATATCTTGACAAATATATCCCATTTAATATCGTAATACCCCCTCAAGTTGGAGCATGAGATTAAAAAATGACCAACTTGGAAAGTAGAAAGTCAAATTAAGATTTCCAAAATGCTTTCGCGAAAATATCCACTAACTRTAACAAAGAAGAAACGTGAGTTGGTGAAATCAAACCTTCACTGATTGCATCCCGAACAAAGTGACAATCAACCTCAACATGCTTTGTCTACTCATGCTTTGTCTACTCATGAAAAACTTGATTTGTAGCTATATGTAATGTCGACTCGCTATTGTTAAAAAAAAACTTTATAGATTTAGGATGTTGCACACCCAAACTCAATAACAAACCTCTCAGCCACTTTAATTCGCAAGTTATTGCTGCCATTGAATGATATTCGACGTCTTCTAAAGATCGAGACACTATATGTTGCTTCTTTGACTTCCAAAAAATGGGAGATTTTCCAAGAAAGACATTAACACGAGGCTCTTGCAAGAATTATGATAATATATGCACCGAATAAGCTAAATCTGGGTGAGCGACCACAAGATATATCAAATGCCCCATAAGCCTACGATACTTTTCAGGATCCATCCATAAATCGCCATTCCTAACTGAGCTTGTGGTTTTGCTCGATAGGAAAACCAATAGGCTTTGCTCCTAACAAACTTGTGTCAGAGATAATATCCAATGCATACTTTYGTTGGCAGAAAAACAAGCCTAAAGAACTACGAGCAACCTCTAGAGCCAAAAAATATTTATGATTCCCAAGATCTTTCATCTTAAAACAATCACTAAGAGACGCTTTGAAAGCATTAATTGCCCATAGCATAATTGTTTCCATAGATAATAAGAACATTAACATAAACTAAGACATTAATTTGAATACYTGCCTTAGTTAATGTAAGAAGTGAATAATTAGAATAAGATTGTAGAAAACCATACCCTTTCAAAGCGGACACCAATTTTGAAAACCAACATCGAGGAGCTTGTTTCAACAAATATAGTGACTTACRCAATCGACATATGAGAGATAAATCCGAACTCTCAAAACCCCGGCGTAATTTCAAGTAAACTTCTTCATTGAGATCATAGTGTAAGAAGGCATTGTRAACATCCATTTGATGTAATTCTTAATTTTTAGAGGAAGCTATTGCAAGAAAGGCACGAATTTTAGTGATCTTGAAAACTGGAGCAAAAGTTTCATGGTAATCAATGCCTACTTGTTGATGATTGCCTAACACAGCTAATCTCGATTTTAGGGGCTCAACTTCCCCATTGGACAAATATTTGGTTTTGTAAACCCATTGACTAATGTAGGCGTGTGCCCTTATCAGACCTACGTCCTACATTGATTTTGAATTATGGGTTTAAGCCACAAATAACACACGTGAGTGCGTTGGGGGTGCTGTCGATATAGGGGATCGCCACCGTACTTATATAGGTTAATCACAGATGCCCGAGACATTGGTCCCAAACTAATGGCCCCACTGTTAGGGGTAACTAAAGCGTGGGTTCGGGGACATGGTACAGATAAGATCTTTGACCTAATCTGCCCGCATGTAGCGACCTTTACTCGGTCTCATTATAGTTCCATAAATCATAATCATTGAATTCAAAGAGCCTATCGATTTGATCTTAGAACGCGTATTAACCTAATATAATTACAAGGGTTGATTTATATGATGCATGCAACACTACCTAGCTAGCCTAATAATCATGACAAATTTGAATTAATCAATTTAATATGGTACCTAAAATCTGTTCGTTCATAATTAATCTGAATTTAATGTGATTCAAAAAAATGTTGGTCTTGATTAAGTAGTCGAAAGAGTCATGTGCATAAGAATCAAGAATAATAATATACATGAATTGAAAACTCAAATATATACAAATCAACTCACCTTGTATCGCTACTAATACAAAAGAAAACAAAGATTAGTGCAACAAAAACTTTGCTTGCAATTGAATCGCTTATCACAACAAAGGAAATCGTTACCATTGACAATTATATTTAAAACGATTGCGGTAAGTTAAAAACGATTGAAAATGAATGAATTTACATGGTTGAAAACCAAGAGCAAAACAAAATTCAATGTATTATGTTAATCAAAATTATTAACACGAGAAGAGAGAGAGTTTGATTGAGTAACCTCAGAAATTGTACCTAAATTCGCAAAGATACGACTCCGTAAGCTGCGACGAATTCGAGGGACTTTTGATTTTGAGAGTGGTTTGTGTTTGTGGATTGAATTTGAATAGGACATTTCCAAGGGACACAGCCCTACAACTTATACACTTCCCTCTCACAAAGTCATTGAGGGCTACTCATGAATATCAATCATTCATCACTCATCAAGGCATCCCCTAACTGCTCCCACAATCATCAAGGCATACCAATCACAATGCATTCATTTCATTTCAATAAAAATGCATTCATTTCATACCAAACACAATGCATTCATTTCATATCCACCATTATYTGTTCATGGTATTCAATAATACCCATCATGCCAATAATAATAGAATAAGCGTTTTCCAAGCAAAAAATGGACTCAAACATATTCCAACAACAATTAAAGGGACTCAAACATATTCTAACAACAATTAAAGGGACTCAAACACATTCCTACAACAGTAAAAGGGACTCAGTGATAGGAAGATAATGGTTCAGAGGGCAAAATAGTAGATTAGTGGAAATGCTCTGCATCATCTGCAAAAGGTGGAATCTGTTCCATCAAGCCAAGAAGTCAGCTGTTAGCTCTTTGCATATTTGCATCAGACATCATCACTTCAGTCCTTATGCCATCACCAGTAAGATCCATGAAGGTCCTACACCATCATCTTCCCTGACAGATTCATCTGGCAAGAAGCCAGGAGTTAGTGTCCTCTGACCCAACATACACCTCTTCCTTCATTATTTGCAAAGGAACAAAGGGCTCTTAAATGTGAACTCCTCTGCTCTATGGGACACCCTTACCTCAATTCCTCTGAAGCCTCATCATCTTCTTGTTCCCCACTTTCTCCCTCCCCTCACGAACCCTCTTACCCTTAGCAATGGCCACTTTCTTGGCTTTCTCAACTCCCTCCACATCTAACTTCATCTCATTCCTCGGAATGGCTAGGAGGCAGCAGACTATCATCCTCTTTTCTCCCTCACAACGTACTCCCTTACCCTCCTCACCTTTCACTGCCTTACCTTTACCCTTTCCCTTGCCAACAACTCCCTCAACACTCTCAACCATCACAACCTTACCCTTATCCTTTCCTTTTTTTTGCTCAGTAAAATAAAAAAAAATTATTAAGCGCCATAAAAACATTACAACCTAACCATCCTCTATACTCTAGAAAACCCAACTAGGTTGGCTCCTCTAAAATATAAAGGTGCACAATAAAAGGAAACTAATTACACATTACAAATGCTCTCAAACCACACTGAATCTTTTCGACGAATCCTAGAAGGCAAGACCTCTCGAATTCTCCCTATAACAATGTGCTGAATGTGCTTAAATATTCCATTACAGTCGGGAACAATCCCAGACTTATTCCTAGCTTGCATGCCACACCATGTAAATAGCTGCATCAATGATTGCATAACAGGTAAACTTCGAGTAAACTTCTGAAATTTGGTCATTCTGCTCCTGTGCACTTTCTTGAAACTCTGCAAATAATTCCCAGACATACACCCATGTAACCACTATTGGATGCCAGTCCAAACACTTTGAACAATCTTGCAATCAAAGAAAAGATGAGAACAAGACTCCTTCGCATCTTGACAAAATAGACAAAAATCATCTRAACATCCTTTCCCTTACCAACCACCACTCCCTTACCCTTATCCTCAACTTGTGTACGCTTCAMCCTTAGCCTATTAACCTTCTCATCTGAACTTCGATGAAACCTGACCAAATCATCCGCACTGTTAAGAGTGTCACATAACCCCACACAAACCTTGTACCCCAAAAACTCAATGGCTGCTCTACTAGTGCAAAAATTCACCAATGCTTGAGAAACACCAAGCCTATACAACTCCAAGAACAAATTCAGAAGAAGACGTTTGTCGTCCTCATCCTTAGAATTGTGGAAAGCAGCAACGAGAGGTCGCAAATCAACCATTTCGTAACCCAGAAAATTAAGGTTGAAAAAAGGGCGAAAATTTGCAAAGAGGGTGACTAGATATGAGGAAAGTTGAAGTATTTGCATGTAATTGAAACCGAAACGAGATGGATTAAGGGATGAATTGAAGTTTTTTGCGAAAAAAAGAGATGAATTGAATAGAGAGATAGATCTAGGGTTCTTCGAGTGTAAGCCAGAGAGAAGATGATGAGTAGTTGAAGTATATAGATCTATGGTTTTATTCGGGTGAAATGGGTGAGTGAATAGATAGGGTAGTTGGGAGGGTGTAAATATTGGTGGGAATCATGAATGAGAGGGAGGGAGATTAAGATTTAGTAATGTTTGTTTAGGTGTTGGTGGGAGTAATTACTAAGGGTAGTTTTGCAATTTTGGTATTAAAAAAGTACCAAATTAGGAATGAGGTAGAAGTATTACAAGAATTATGTTACGGACAAAAATGGACAAAAATGGAAATAGTTGCAAGAATTATGTTACGGAGGGAGTACATAAATTAATGAATCAAATCACTCGATCATGTTCTAAAAGGATTATACATAAACTATTTTCTTCATGTGTTCTCCATCATCTTCTAAGATCCAGGACATAAGTGCCTAAAATCACAAAACAATATATCAGTAAAAGCTAAAAATTGATAGGAATTTATGCCTGTTTTGTCAAGCACAAAACAGATTTCTATTTTTTTAACGTCAAGAAATTTAAACCCAGAAAATGAAGAACTAAAACCCAAAAATTTAAGAAGAGAATTCTATAACATAAACCCTAGAAATTGAATAATTTACAAAGAAAAAAACCAGAATATGGAACCTATACTATATATATTTAATTAAGGTGGGAAAACTATTACTAAGTAATAACAAGTGCTAAATATAGATTATAAATTAAACCAATAATACTATAACTCTATGAAATGAATTAAGATAAGGCAATTGACTAGTAATATATATACCCAGAAAACGAAATTCTACGAGTACCTCAAACTCTTTTTCTTGAAAAGCTTTGTGCATCTGTCCCGCCATGCAGCCACATACCACACCTCCTTGCCACCACCAGTAGTAGAACATCACGCATGCCCTTCTTCTCCTCCGAATGAAGCGCCACGCGTTTGCTCTTCCACGCTGCCATCGTACCTCCTCGTAATCACCAAAAGCCGCACCGCACAAGCCATTGCTTGACCACCACTAGTCCTAGATTGAATACAAAAAACCTAGATCTCAATGAAAATCGAAAACCATAGAAAAACCCAGCAAAAAAAGTTGAATCTTTACTGTTTATGTTCCAAACAAAAAAAAAAGAACAAGTGTTTTTTTATTGAAAAAGAGAAACAAAAAATATTAATATGTTAAGAAAATCGAAAAATATAGAAAAACAAAAAATCTAAGACTGAAAATTAAAAAAAAACTCAAAAAATCTAAAACTAAAACACAAAGGTTGAAAAAACAATGAATACCCAAATCTAAAATAGAAATTTGAAAGCCAGAAATGACAAAAGAAAAAAATAATCAAAAACCCACAAAAAGTCAAAAGAAAATCCATAAAATAGAAATTTACCAAAAAAATTACCTCTGAAACTCAAGCACAAACTTGAGAAATACCATTTGAATGAAGATCGAGCAATGAACAAATGAAATCGAGCAAAATGGATTTGAATGAAAATTTAACAAGAAATATCTAGAGGAAGGGAGTTGAGAGAGAAGAGAGAAGGGATAATTGGTTTGAATGGAATGAACATAGAAAAAGTGAGGAGAGAGAAGGGAGAAGTGAGATGCATGTAAGAAGTGAGGAGTGAGGTGCGGTCTGGAGGGTTGTATTTGTATACATTTATATCACTTAGAAGTTGTGTTAGCCTTGCAAGTCTCCAACAATTATATTTATTTAATAAATTAATATTAGAGATCGGTTGTTTATATGCATTTAAAGACCAGTTATTGAAAATGTCCGGTTACTTAACTCAAGAAATCGGTGATTTGACTTAACCGGTTTCTTATAAATGGTTATTTTGCTCATTATTGCTGTAGTGTTGGGTATCAAGGCGAGAATTCACGTTCTAGAGCTATTCTAAAATAGCAACAAGTTGTTGTTCRACGCTACCCATGTGGAGTTGTGCTAAGTAGAATGAATTGGGCTTTCTTTGGGTTGAAGTGCCTTCGACAACATGWACACATCGGTTTTGGCTTCTCGTTACTCTTCTGGGCCCTAAATACAAGTCTCGAGCCTTTGCAATCTTGCCTGAATTCAAGAAATAGTACTATAGAACCTAGAAACAAAAGATTAGACTTGGATTGGAGTATCAATTGAAAGGTCATAAGATTGAACCTAATTCTGGGTTAAGGTTCTAGATCTAAGGATTGAGATTGAAATTGGATTTGAATGTGTCTATTCCTAGACCTAATTCTGTTTTAAGGTGCTAGAATTGAATTCGAACCTACGTGAGTTTAAAGGTTCTTGGACATGGTCTGATTATGAAATTTAATTTGGATATTGAATTTGAATTTGAGACGGATTGATTTTAAAGTCGAACCTAGGTCAGTTTAAAGGTTCTTGGACTTGACTTGATCTTGAAATTGAATTTGTAGTTGAATTTGTAGTTGAATTTGAATTTGAATTTGAGAGTACCTAATTGGGCCTACATCAATTTTGGGCCACTTAGGGTATGGATTTGAAATGTGTAAGGTCGAACCTAACTCAGTCGGTTCTGGGCCTATGCTTGAATTAGAAATTAAAATAAAAAGGGCTTGGTTCAGTTTTAAGATCCCTAAATTTAGGCTTGACTTGGAATGGGCCTAGGTTAGTCCTAAGTTGGCTTTGAAACGCCTAGATTGGACTTGAATGGGGCCTATGGATTGAACCAGACCATAAATTGAGCTAGGGACATTGAGTAGTCTCGTACTAGGTTTTGGACTAGTAGCCTTTAATAGAGTCACGAGCTAATGGTCACAAGCACAAGCACATTGATAGAAACACAAGTCAAATTATTCACTTAAGGTCGAAGTCTAAGTGAAGTATAGGTCGGCTTAGTTAAGTCGAAGAATGTATCATGCCTAAAGTAGAGATTGGTCCAAATTTCACCACTAGCATTAGCGATGTATGGTTAAGATACCCCTTGTGTACATGCATCTAGTAACACGTGCACACGCGGCACGAGCGAGATAGGACTTGCCTTAGTCATGTGATCCATTAACCACATGCACCAAGGTAGTATCCCCYCTTATGAAGATCTCGAGTATAGAACATGCCCATATTGAGACCAAGGAGCCTAAGGTGTGACCCTAATCGGAGGGTCACATGAATAATCTAATTAATTATGAAAACGGAACTACGAGACTTTCAAGTCTGTGCACTGATCTAACGGTGATTTTCCCTAGTGAAATCGCCATTTTGTAGGCGTGTGTCGTTATTTTGACTACGTCCTACGTCGATTTTGAATTGTGGGCTTGAGCCACAGATCCCGCACGTGAGTGCGTTGGGGGGTGTTGTCGATAGAGGAGATCGCCATCGTGTCTATATAGGTTAATCACGGACGCCCRAAACATTGGTGCCAAACTAATGGCCCCACTGTTAGGTCTAGTAACCAGAGCGTGGGTTCGGGGATATGGTACGGATAAGATATTTGACCTAATTCGTCTGCATGTAGCRGCCTCTACTCGATCTCATTGCAGTTCCATAAATCATAATCATAGAATTTAAAGAGCCTATCGATTTGATCATAGAACGCGCATTAACCTAATATTATTAGAAGGGTGGATTTCTATTATGCATGCAACACTACCTAGCCTAATAATCATGACCACTTTGAATTAATCAAATAAATATGGTGCCTAAAATTCGTTCGTAAATAATCAATCTRAATTTAATGTGATTCAAGCAAATTTCGGTCTTGATTAAGCAATCGAAAGAGTCATGTGCATAGGAATCAAGAATAATAATATACAAGAATTGAAAACTCAAATATATACAAATAAACTCACCTTGTATCGCTACCAATACAAAAGAAAACAAAGATTAGTGAATCAAAAGCTTTGCTTCTAATTGAATCGCTTATCACAACAAAGTAAATCGTTAGCATTGACAAATATAAATACAACGATTGTGGTAAGTCGAAAATGATTGAAAACGAATGAATTTACATGGTTGAAAACCAAGAGCAAAACGAAATTCAATATATTATATTAATCAAAATTAATAAAAAGAGAAGAGAGATTTTGATTGAATACCCTCAGAATTTGTACCTAAATACGCAAAGATACGACTCCATAAGCTGCGACGAAATCGAGGGACTTTTGTTTTTGAGAGTGGTTTGTGTTTGTGGATTAAATTTGAATGAGAGAGAGGTTTTCGAGAGCTTTGAATTGCACTTTTATTGTTGGTTTTCGTTGATCGAATATTGATTTTTTTGTTGATGTTCGAATAAGTACCGTGAGCACGTATTTATAGGCTTATATAGGGTAGGATAGATAGAAAAATGAAGAATCGAATATACGCTGACAACAATATATTCCMTCCGTTCCACGAAGTTCCTGCCACTTTCCTCATTTTGATGTTCCATGAAGATCCTGGCACTTCCACTTTATTCCATATAAGGAAATCTTATATTATTTATTTAATTGTGGTGGTCCACCATGCGACACCCATTCTTCTACTTGCAACACACTCATATACATTAAACAATACAATTTTATTTATTTCTCTCTCCAATCTAAATCTACTTTATAACCCCACTTCCCTTATTATATTAATTTTCAAAATTTTGCCCCAAATAGTGTATGGCATGAATTTCATGGAACGGAKGGAGTATACGGTTGGGAGCTCGGTATATACGGTTGAGGTGATGTGGCTTTCCAAGTCATACTGTATATATGATTCTTGTTCTATCAATCTTTTTGTTTCGGTATTTTTATCCGAATTTTCTGAATCTAATCTACGATTCGGGAATTATCCTTTATCCAATTTATGGTTTTATCCAATTTTGGTTTTCTTGGATCTCAAGGTTAATCTTCTAGAACATTCCAGATCGTTCTCGATTTTTTTGGATTTCTCTAAGAATTTCTGAATTCATTTATTTTCGAAAATCATTTCGCAAACTTGTAAAAATCATAGAATATCATAGAAAAATCAAAAAAAGAATATTAAAATACTGGCGAACTCAAAAAATTTAAAAGAACGGGATGAGAATGAAAAATCTTAGAAATGACCTTTAGAAATAATTCTAAAATATCATTTTGCTAAGCAAAATGGCCTAAAGATAGGAAAAACAATTAAAATAAATATTTTCTGCCTATTATTAGGCCCTCGGTGTATGATTTTGAACTCAACTTTAATTCAACTCATGCAAATGRGTTTGGATTTATGAATTTCGCCACAGCTTTCGAAATCAGATCCATTTCGAAACGTCTTACTTTTCCTCATCGTCTATTCAATTCAGGGAGACACTTTTGAGTGTCTACAGCTACCTAAAGGGCAATAGGGACGGAACAAGAATGGTTCCATCCAAGAGGTCGAATTTGCGTTGGGCTTCGAGAGTAGTTTAGATTTCAATCGAGTCCGTGTGATGAAGTAACCATGTCGATCTTGCGAACCTAGATAATAGGGTAAATTTAGTTTGATCTCTTGTTGTGGTGATGGAATGTCATCAATCGCCATGATTGAAAGAAGATGATGAGTTGTTGTATACTACAAAGGAGAAAAAAAGAAAACTAATTTAACCTGGCTCTAATAACATGCAAAAGCAGTCAATGCTAATTCTTGTATATATATATATATATATAATACATGAGAAATAAACTATATCCTAGAATATGTTCCTAAAAAAAAAATCCTAGAATATCTTATCACAAACTACCTAAAATAACTTCTCCTAAGTTGACGTAAATATATATTGACAAATATATCCCATACAATATTGTAATAATAACTCAACTTTGGTTTACAATAACGGGTATTTTGAAATTTAAAAATCCAATACACTTTCATAATTTAACACAATAAGAAAAATTACACAAAACTATTTTTTTAAAAGATTGTACTTCCAACAATCCCACCTCGTTCTTTTTAATAAAATATTAAAAAATCTAAAACTTTTAATTGTAAAAATTCAACAATTTACCTTAAGTAAAGAAAGATACTCGAAACCCACAAACATACAAAGTGGTAAAACTAGTAAAAATACTTCGTAGGATAGTACAATAATAAACACATATTGCAATTTTTAAATACTAATAACCACGTATGACAATATGTAATTTTTTAATATTATAGTAATAAACTATTATAGTAATCCACTCTATTTTGGAAATAGAAAAAGAAGGTTGGTTGAGATGGAAAAAAAATGTTAGAGTTAGAATAGGCCATAGCCCATAGGGAATGGAATTGCAGAAAAATGGATAAAGAATTAACCCCAAAAATTAGGGAGAAGGGAATCGAACCTTTGACTAGCAATAAATGATAGTCGAGTCCCGTGTGTTGTAGGAGATTTAACATCTAAGCCAACAAAAAAGTTAAGTTTATATTCAGACGTATTATTGTTTTATTTTTTTATTTTCGTTTTTAATTAATGAAAAAGTAAAACGAATCGATTATTTTTTCCAAAAAAATTGTGGGTTCAATGAACCCGGTAGAACCCGTCGTGGATCCGCCATTGTATGATACTCTATTAATAGATGAGGTTTCTAATGTGTGCGATTTCCTATAGGAAATTATAACTCCCCTCGTCAATCAAATGATRCCTTAGGTGCAAAGATTGGATAATATAATTTTTCTATGCTTCTACCTAGAATATGGTCAGCTCTACCATTTTCAAAAATAAAAGTAAAAATAATTACTAGAATCATCAAATCAAAATATAACCAACAAGGTTGGATTAAGGGGTTTGGTGTCTTGGTCATGACTCATAACTCATGAGTTATCTATCGGACTCCATTTGCGGGGCGCGAGTTGTCTTTGTCGAGGGGTGCTCGAAGGAAATCTACAAAATATGTGTGCCTTTGAGAAGACCATCCGACCCCTCCACTTAACCTAAATTATAAGAGATGTCACTTAATTTGCAAATCCAGTGGATTGATTAGGAAATTATATTACTGTTCTTGACCTTCTTATCATGATTTTTTATTTGAACGATTTATATACATAATGTTRGTTTTATCCTAATTAGTGAATAGACAATGATCCGTCACTTGTATGAGAATGATAACGCATTAGATTACAAACGTCATAGGTTTGTTTATAAAATTGTTAGAGCAAAACCTTGTGGAGGATTTTGTTGGGTTTGTCACAAGCTCTGCAATAATAATTCAAGTTTATTCTACAAGTCTTACATAATAAAAGATTACAAATTAAAAAATCAATAATGCAAAAGGCTATGTTGTATAGTAATAATCAGCATATCAGATTGGATAGTGTTTTATACAAGTAATACGATATCATTCACTTATTAAATGTCCTTTTTATTGCACAGTACATATTGCAAAGAAAAGTAGTTGATATTCATATGCAAAATTCAAGTATTTCTCAATGCAAAGTCATAATAATATACATCTCTTCAAACTTGACAAAAGATAAAGAATATTGAACTATCTTCAATAAGTTACAAAGAATAATTTGTGACCAACCTTAAAAATTGAATAGACTATCAATTACAACCACAATTCTACAACTCCATAATTTATTCTCTCTTACATAGCAGCAGCAGGAGGAGGATCTTTAATGAGCATTTTCATCAACTTGTAAACTCAAAAGGTAGGGATTAAGAAAGAAATGATCAAGAGATCCGTCCATTAACCTGTAAACCAAAGATTTAACATGCAAAGTATGGCATGAAGCAAATCAATAGTTCAACTGCTATAAAATAACAATAGCAATATGAATTCCAACTTGGTAGGTTTTCACACAGGGTTCACGCCAAACTTCTAATAACTTTCAATCTATGACTGCCCATTATCGCAGTTTGTGCCACTTGAAAGTAGACTCAATGATGCTCAATTTAAGTGGTTACGAARCCAAAACGGAGTTTATTTGACCCATCTAACCCACTGCTCAAGTTGACTGTAAAATCATTRACGAAAATTCTCAAAATCACCTAATAAATTGTGAAATCAACACAATCAATCGAAATAACTTCATTAACATGCTACACACGAACATTAATTTTTGTCAGCAACAAGAAGGTCTAAACATCAACTCAATAATAATATTATAACAACAAGATCAGAACATCACTTACAATAACATTATAACTGCAAGAATACAACTATCCATATCAATTTACCCAATGAATGAAGACAAATAAGGGTGAAGTGTGGAAATTGATCTAACACGGTGGCTTATATAGCAAAGCCAATATGACTGTATCATGGCATAGCACCTGGAAATAAATTTTACCATGCTAAACAAGTTCAGAAACCAATAACTAAATAAGGTGATAGTGTTTTGATTCATTGATGATCATTTATCCATTTGCATGCAATTGAGTGAGACACAAAGTAATTCACAACAAATATCAAAATCACAGAAAGTATTGGGGCAAAGAATTCTGCACCAATGCTACAGCAAATTTGTCTCCTTTTTTAAAAAAGTTTTGTAGGAAGTATTAATTATATGCAACAATAGTATTAATTCACAACGAATAACATAATCGAAGCAACTAATTGAATTCATTGTACTTCCGCTCCAACCCGCAAATTCATATTAGTTTTAATATCTGATGTTATTCCCTTTTCAATTTTTATTTGTTTCCACTCTATGAATAGACTTACAGCCCTAGAATTACAACTACTAATTATCAAATCCCACTTCGTCAAGCTCACAAATATAAAGTGTTATAGCCAGCACATTCATCAGAGTCTAGCTACAAAGGCCTTAAAGATATAAGGGAAATGAGGAATGAAATCTAAAAATAGTTGATACTCAACCTCTGCAGCAACTAACAAATAGCATCCAAATTCCATATAACACAAATGCAATTCAAATTCCAAACACCCAAAATATGAAGCTAATTAACACCCCTATTGAGTAAATTACCTGCTTAACTCTTTGTTAAAGAAAGAATAACAAAAACGAGTGAAGAATGAAGAAAAGAAAGAAAGACCAACTCTTTGTTGAGGACCAATCTGAGAGAGTTTTCAACAGTGTGATTTTCAAGATAAAAGGGTGATTCCAGAATCAAGCAACAATCAACATCTCAGCTAGCAAGGGTTGCATACATCGCAATGAATCCTGCAACATGAAATTAATAGTCAATCCACCAATAATCTCACTGCTTCGCTRAGATGAAAGAAGTATAATCATCTCCTTCTMAAAAACAATAAGAGAAACTGAGACTRTTCAGATAAAAAAGGAACAGCTTATCACTCTCACGACCCATGCGTTAACTTGACAAGACCAATCCCATTTTCAACACTTTCTACGTATGAGTACCAAATAAATGCGGCAMAAAGGACAATTTGCCATAAGAAACCTAGCATATGTCATCCAACAATAAGTATAGTCTGATAGAGAAACAATTATGTTGTGCAATTATGATATGCACATGATTATAATCTCTCCTAAGATTCATGTAACTTCAAACTAATTAAGTTTAGAATAATAAAATGTATAATATCCAAGTAGATGGTCTTCCAAAGATCCTMAAACGAAATGTAATAGAAATTAGTTTCCGGAAAGGGTGTGAACCTATGTGGCCGACGTGCAATTGCTAGTTGAAAATGTCCTACAGACTCTGAATGTAATCGAAAATATTAAGAGATTTGGAATAACCTTTATATCCCTATGCAAAACGTGGTTGGAATGTAGGTAATCTAAGGCTATCAGTATTTTGAGCTAGCTATTTCCAAAGTTTCTGTCAAACATTATAGGACAATAAATCTTTGGTTAGGGTGTTGTTCCATCTTCGCCGTTTCCAATTACCTAGACTTTCTAACCATTTTTTACCTCCTCTGGAAAAGACTTCTTTAATCTTTATCATCTCAGCCCTGAAAGTACAAATCACCCACAAACTTTAATATCGAACTCGTAATTTGTTACTAATTGCTTGATTTTGTGCGTGTGTGTTGGCGCATACGCACATAAACTATATTATGTGATAATTAAGGAAGACTACATTTCCATCTTACATGTCTCCTCCTTCACAGTAGCTTGTCACAATGCACACATAACACTTCCATAAGACAGAATTCGATTTGACAGAATCTTCTTACAATGTATCATATAATATGCAMAACTAAAACTAATATAGTATGAAACATACATCATAAGTAGTTATTCCTATATTTTYGGTTGATTTTGATTTGGTTAAAATGCTCTGGCTATATACTCAATTACTCATGTATAGAGATTGTTGTGTAAGTTTGGCATAAACGGTCAGAGATGCCAAACTCACTCTCTCTGCATTATTTCTATTCTCCACCATCAATGTAACTATATACTTAATGCCTAATATTAGAACTGTGAAGTTTAATTTGGACTTCAAATGCATGAAAATATTTCATTGGCCATAGAAATAATATGTATTTAACCAAAAAAAAAAAAGCAAACATAGCTGAACCAAAACATGGAATTGGAAGCAAATAAAAGGGGATGAAGCACAGGACAGGGAAAAACTGATCGAAAGGGATAAAAAGATATGACTAATAAATAGATGTCTAATATACCCATATACATTGCCAAGACAAAAAAAAAACAAATTAAATGTTGGAATTAAAAGATAATATAGCATGAAAAGTTTAATTTTTTCATTCTCAAAAGACATTGAAGTTCAAAAGATACAACCTCAAACTTCAAAAACCTTTTAAGAACATCTAAAAGAGTGGACCACTTTCTTCATTCCTGCTAAGCTACATACAATAGGAAGAGAGCGGCTAAGACACACAAAATGAAAAAGGATGTGCATACCTATTTGAGAAGGATTCTCAACCTTGACTCGAGCACCTACACAATCATTTAAAACAACCCAGAAATTATCAGTGGAGCATTAACAAGTTGATACTTTTGAGAGAATAAAAAAGGAAGATCAGTACCTTGTAACAAGTTGAGAATTTTCAAAGCAAAAAATTCGATTACATCAGCACATTCAAATTTGGTGCACAAATGAGAAATATGTATAAGAAAACAAAAATAACCAATTAATTACAACCATAAATTTGCACACGTGAGAAGAACCTAGAAGTTGCTGGTTCTCGTTCGAGTTTTCTCTCCCAAAATGAGGTAATTAGGGTTCTAAAGATCGTCTAAAAAGTAAGAAAAACTAAAAATTTAAAAAATGAGCACAAATCAACCCAAAACACGATAGAAATCGAGCAAAATAGAACCAAAATGAAGCAAATTCATACAAAAGAAATCAAGCAGAAACTCAAATGAAAATGCAAGCAAAAACTCAAAGGAAAAATAGCAGCTATTATTAAAGACAAAACAATTACCTGAATAAATCGAAAGAGCAGTTGATGTATACTACGGAGTCCAATAAAAAGAGGTTAGTGAAACAAAAAAATTAATAGAGAAAAGGGCAGGGTTGAAGGTATATTACAAGAAAAAACACACCGAGAAAGCACCATAAAATCGAAAAGGCTTTTGTATGAGAGACGACTGTGAATGAAAAAGAGAGAAAATTTGAGAGACAGATGAAGTGAATCGTAAAAGGATGGACGTTTAAGATGGGGTGATTCAACTGTGGAGTTTGCTGTTCAATTGTCGGTTCTAGAGTTTAGTGCTGAGTGAAGATGTGTCAAGGGAGTTTGATGGGGAAGGTGACATGTTGTGTATTATGGTGAGTTGGAATTGGTGAGTTGGCAAACTCTATTCATTTGCTCTCATTATAACTTTTATAATGTATGGATATGGATATACTTTGCCTCTCATACCTTGTCCCTCTCTTGGGCTTCAAGCTTGCAACTAATGTGCTTGACTTTAGATTACTATTCTTATACACACTTCTCTAGCATATGGATACAACTTGTATCGAGAATTCAAACATACATAATTCCTTCGTTTTTCTTACTTGTTACACTTATTATTTGATGGCCTTTAATTGGACCAAAATAAGGTAAGTGTTACTAAAGTTGTAATTAGTTAAATCGTGAAGCTTAGGCTCCGTTTGTTTTGACGGAAAATATTTTCCCGGAAAATGATTTTCCTCCCTCTTTTAGTTTTCCTTTGTTTGTTTTGGAAAGAGGTGGAAAATCATTTTCCCCAAAGGAGAAAATGTCACTTTGGAAAAGGAAAATCATTTTCTTTTGTAGAGAAGGAATGCCACAATTTCCTYCCCACTTCTTACATCTCCCTTATTCATTCCCCCACGGCCCCACCCTTCTTTCATTTCTATACTATTACATTTTTCATTTTCTTCATGAGTTTTCCTTTAATCAAACAAACAAAGGAAAAKTTTTTTCCTAGAAAATGATTTTCCATGAAAATTATTTTCCCTAGAAAATGATTTTCCATGAAAATTATTTTCCAACAAAACAAACGRAGCCTTAATTAAACCAAACATCCATTAATCACCTACCATAACCATCCACTACAACTGTCGCCACCACCACCAAACAACCACAACCGACGCCAACCAATATCACCACAACGCCCCACTCTCCATCACAAAACCACCATCACGTAGCCTTTGCTCCTTCCAGGAACCACCCCTACGAAACCCTAAGCTAGTCTAACCCACTGAACASGCTTGTCGCGTACCTATAAAAAATAGCCTATTAAAACTAACTAATGTAGCTAGTGGTAAYAGGGTCGAATCCACAAGGAAGCAACAATTAATTATTAACWAATTAAAAGCATCTAGATTAGTAAAAGAGCCTTTGATTGATTATATTGACTAGTACTAATGAAAGTAATGAATTAAATAAAAATAAACTATAAGAAACTAAAGTCTAGCTAGTGGCACTACCCTCTTTGTGTGGTGGGTTAAAAATGAACCCATTCGCTCACCACCCCACATATGCATAAAATGTGCACATGAATCAACTTTTGTGGCCTAAAATACTAAAATGGCACCCTCCCATCTCACCAATACTCATGTGTTTGAAAGGGGAAAATAATAGCTATCATCCTACAAAATCGACTCGAATGCACACATACTTTATTATCTTTGGCAAGAATTTCAATCTAGAAGACAAATGGACACCAAGTCTATCAGTGAGGTCTTCTTAGTCGTAATGGGGCTTAGGTTAAGGGTAGGATAAAATCTTGGGAAATGTGAGTAGAAAGTCATTTAGGGGAGCAAAACACCATGAATCAACATAGCCTAAAATAAGAGGCTTAAATGAACTACAATCACCTAACTCATAAACCAGACTGAAATGTTACAAACCAAGAACCACCATGTTCATCCATCACTTGAACTTATACAACTTGCAAGGCACTTATTGGGACTACTAAATGAAGAACTTATTTTTTGGATTTTTTTTTTCTTTTTCCCTTTTTTTAATGATAAATAAACTTTGCCTTTGCATTACAATAACTGAGATATGATGATGAGACACACACAAACCAAAGAGCCACAACTCAATACCACTTACTAGTCGCCAATGGATTCACCTACACAACTTACCATAGATTACATACACCACACACATCAACCACCACTATGCTCCCCAAGCTAGACTTTGGGTACACGAACAAGGTCAATAGGGGTTTTGTATGTAGGTATCATGAAATGAAAGGAATAAGCTCAAAAAAGGGATCAAGGGAGTATTATAGTGTTCTAATTAATGTAGCACAACTCTAAGAAATGAAAGCTCTATCATGCTCGACCAATTACAATAACCAAATAAACGAATACCAAGCCAAGACTAAGATCAGTGACACATAGGAACTAACACACAAGAAAGAAATAAGAATGATTATAGATTAAGCTCAAATTCTCTCAAGTTCAATCCTTCCTCCTTCAAAGATACATCAAGCTAAGTCATGTTCATCAAATCCAGTTAAGGAATCAGAAAAGCAATCACAAGTTCACATGTCGAGTTCAAGCACATAAGCATCAAAATTTCACACAATGGGGCACAGGGAGACCTGTTTTCAAGAGAATCTATATTCACAAGGGGTACTCAAAGGGAATCATCACGTAATTTTCTACACTAGACTAAAGCAATACAATTTTTTTGGTTTGCAAGTAATCTCCCTCCTAGAATGGTAAAAACTTGCAACTATCCTAAAAAGCAATGAAATCTACACTAGAAAGCATTAAAACTACACTAGAGAGCAATAAATACTTACCTCAAACAATGCGCTTGATAAATTCCTCCCCAAGCCGAATCTGCAATGTCCCAGTGCAAGAGAAAGGAAAGTAAATCAAAGCGCACACCATTTATGGTGGAAAAGCGAAGGATGACGAACATCGGGCGATTTTCGTCGCTTTTTCCCTGACGAAAAACAAAAACCCCACATCTTTTCGGAGCCGAATTTGGCCAAAATTGGGTAGTGCCCACTACTTGTAGTGGGTCTTCTTAGAATTCGTTTCCAGTCACAAAACACTCTCTTTGCCCGATTTGAAGAAGTTTTGATTTTTTTTCGCGAAAATTCCCTTGAACCGGTTCAGGTTGAACCGGTCGGTTACGAGTCGATTTGAACGCCGGTTGAATCTTTCCAGCGATTTTATCCTTCGGCATCCGGTCGGTTCATTTGAACGAACGCTTGAACGATCCGTTCGGTTCAAACCGACCGGTTTCACACTCTCGCCCATTTTTGCCTTGCGCATCGGTCGGTTCATTTGAACCGACCCACTAACGCGGTCGATCCACTGAACAGGTGATTGCGCCCATGGCCCGATTCGGTTAGTACGTCTTTGTTTGCTTTATTCCGTTTCTGTACCAAACAACATCGGAAGAATCAAAGCCTGAGTGTCGTTAAATTCCCGTGCAACTGTTATGTAAGGATACATACGGCATGGGTACAAGCACTTAATCACTTAAACGAAATTGATTTAAAAGAAAAATCAAAAGAAGAATAAAAGAAAAGAAAAATTAGAAGAAAGAATGAGAATTTAACAACTACATCAGTTCCCATTGGATAAAATTGCTTAACAAGATACTATAAACATCTCCACCATAAATCATAGACATGGAGGACCATATCAACTTGGAAAAGAATCATGGAAAGATAAGGGAGCAGGCTCAACTTTAATAGTATCACTAACAACTTACTTCAACAACCACTTCATCAACAGAATGGTGTAAACAAAATTTTGAATTATTAGTTGATTCTCACTAATGAATTTTCACTAATGGATTAACATTCTCATGAATAATTCATACATTCTCCTTCATTTTCTCACTTCGATCATTCTATTAGAGGCCAATATTATGGATCCTTAATCTCAAACCATCTCAGTCATTATAACATTCATCATCGAACATATTTTGTCTCATAAGATAGCTGAAAGAGAATTTAATGTGTGAAGACAAGTTGACTCTCAATAACCTCACTTATTGAACATGAAAACTTAACTGACTTTCCTGAAAATCTTTTCTTAAGTCATAAAGTTCTGCTATCATTAGTGGTTCAGGATGTAAGTTCCATATCAAATTGAGGAGAAGAGTTATAAGCATTCATATACGACCATTGTGAGGACAAAGGGATACACATGATCATAAGTGTAGCAATTAGAATAATCAAGAAGATTGAGATATAATATTTGTATCTATGTGAAGAGTAATTTGCTAGATTTCATCTCTTCATCATATGTTCTCTAGCATATTGCATCATCACATTAAACTTCTTTTATCGTTAAGCATTCAATTGATAATTACACTTATATTCTATCTCTAGTTGTGTTATCCGTGTCGCACCCCATTATTCAAACATAAGTCATTTCACTATACGATGGTGTGGACAATGAAATAAAGCTATCAATATAACGCCAAAAACTTCATCCCAAATTTAGGAAAATAGAAAGCTATTACAGAATTTGAAGCATACTAAAATTAGTCATATGTCAAATAAAAAAAAAATTATCTAGATCATTAATTAACAATATATCCCGCTTCCCCGCAACGGCGCCGAAATTTGAACAAACTTGTCGCGTACCTATCAAAATAACCTATAAATACTAATGTAGCTAGTGGTAACAGGGTCGAATCCACAAGGAAGCAACAATTAATTATTAACTAATTAAAAGCATCTAGATTAGTAAAGAGCCTTTGATTGATTATATTGACTACTACTAATGAAAGCAGAATAATAAATAATAAACTATAATAAACTAAAGTCTAGGCTATGGTTCACTATAAAAAAATTAACAATAATTGGGTATCATAATTCACAATAAGGCACAATCGAAACAGGATCAAAGTTCTCTCGATTCGAATGAACCATAGAACTACTCCTAACCGTATCTCTCGACCTAAGGATAGTCTCGTTCTACCTATTGACGTAGATTTTATTAATTTCAATCGTAGATTAAAAAACCACCTCGTGACTAATCTAATTATGCAATTAAGTCGTGACTACCTAATTGAATAACATGAAGAAAATCAAATAATCGGATAAATTGTCAATATGATTGAATCATACCCAAAACATGCAATTATATTTGTTATTAGATCCCGATTGCCCTAGGAAGAACTACTCAAGCATAATTAAATCAATAAAAACATAGCAATAAAAACCTAAGAATCATCATGAAAATCTAATAAAATAATAATAACAATCAAAATAATAATGCAAAAAATAAAAAATAATAAAAGAGAAATAATGGAAAATCTTGAGTGCTTGAATTTAATGAAAGAAATAAAACTAGGGTTTCAATGTGAAAGAAGAGAGAAAAAAAATAATTCTAAAACTAACTATCTCATAATCTAAAAAAGTAGTTTTACAAATTAGGAATCTCTCTTTAATACTCTTGAATTCCAAGATAGATGGCTTGCTAAAAATATAATTATATTCTTGTGATAAAGCAAAAGAAGATAATTAAAATGGGGTAAAATCGCCTGAACGATCGATTTAGCCAACGATCGTTCAGGGTAAATCGCGGCAATTTCGCTGGACCTATCTTCCGAAGGCATATCTCGAGCTCTGGTTGTCCAATTAGGCATATAACCTATCAAATCGAACTCTCGAAGTCTAGTTTCCAATGCATTAGAATAAATCAATTCCGACATAAGAAACATGAATTATGACAAAAGTGAGCATATGTCAAAATCGATGCTTTTGAACAATCATTTTTCACGTAGCTCCATCCTAGCTCTCACTACTCGTTCTAAGGCTCCGTAGTGCTCGAAATGAGTCCAAATCACTACAATCAAGGAAAGCACAAAATCATTCAAACACATAACAAACACATTGTAGGAAGAGGGCTTAAGAGGCAAAAACCATGAAAATATGCAAGAGAATGGGGGAAACAATATATCATAAATACATCACCACCGCCACAATCCAACCCTCCACCACAAACTCATACAACCACGAATCAACACGTTCCACTCCACGACCTACACAACCCAAACAACGAACACCCATTAAAACCACAATTTAAGGAGAGAAAAAGAAAGGAAAGTGAAAAGAGGAAAGTGGGGGCGAAGGTGGCATTGAGAGGAGAGAGGGCAGCAATGGTGACCACGAGGACGGTAACAGTGACGGAAAATAGGGGTCGCGATGTGTGGCGACATTTGTAGGGTATGCGGCGTTGTTCGATAGGGCTGCAGCGGAGCCAACGGTGGATGTTTGAAATCATCAATTCAAATATCCTATGAAATTACCCTTATACTCCTCCATAAATATCAATTACTCTACACAATAATTCAGCATGCAAATCTCATTTCAATGACAATTATCAATTCAAAAATTCAACAAAATAACTGAAAACTTTAAAGAAATAAAATTGCATAATGAAAATGACAATACTTCTTCGCCTCCATCAAACTCCGCTACTCGAAGCCTCTAGAATAGAGTGAGTCAGTTGTTCGAATAGGGTGCTCATTAATCACCATAAACAAGTGCAACCCATCCGTGTTGGAAGCCCCTTATCGAAAAAAACGACTTTAATGAAAGAAACGAGTGCGAGGAGAGAGATATGAGGCTCTGTCTCTAAGAATCGAAGGGAAAATGCAGGAATTTTGCTGAGGAGAAGTGTGTCATCTCATTCGGTTGGCCCAAGTCGACTAAGTGAGAGAAATTTGAGGAAGAAGGAGGTGGGCGTGTTGGTTTCATGGACTAGTGGGCTGGTAGCCAATAGTGATTGCTTTTCTGAGATTAATTTGAGCTATATGATGCGAATTACAATATGTTAGAATGTGTGCTACATTATAAAGATTAAAATTTGAGATTTTATGTGGGGTATGAATGTATGATTGAGGATGAACCCAATTCCTTAGTAAAATTTGTTTTTTAATTTTTTTCAACGAAATTGATGTTGGCTGGTGATATTGTAGAATATAATAATTGATCGAATGGAAGGGTATAAGGGTAATTTCGTATGATATGGGATATTTTGGAGAGAAATATCAATAAGTTGGACCCCACACGTCGAATAGTGCTTTTTTGGCTGGAAAACCGCTTTGGGTAGGGAATTAATTTTTTTTACAAAATACTAGGTAGTTATTTTTAATTAAAAAAAATAGAGATAGTTATTTCTAAACTAAGCAAAAATACGGATAGTTTTTGGCAAAATTACCTAATTAGATAGGGATATTAATTAGAGTATGATGTTAATAATGTTKGACTAGTTTGTGTTTGAGTTTGTTAAGTAAGGGCATATTGGTAAATATATAGTAAAAGGCTACCATATTAAGAAAGAAAAAAGTGTAACAAATAATTCAAAACATACTCAAAATATAAAGTGTAACAAGTTTTTTTGATACCYTGGAGACTCCCCTTCACCAAAAATTTGAAGACTTTCCTYTGGTGTTTGCTTAATGTTGCTCTTGCCATTGGGRCCGAGACCGAGATTGCTAAGCGAAGTATAGCGGGTAATGTGTCGTGTGCGTTCTGTCGTGTCTGTTTTGATTCGGAAGTGCAGGAGTCTGTCGGGCATCTTTTCAGGGATTGTCCGGTTTCTGCGCGAATTTGGCATGGTTCGAGGTTAGGGATATGGGTCGGAAATCATCAATCGGTGTCTCTCTAGTTGACTGGATTCTCAACTAGATCAGCAGGCTTCAAAAGGTACGTAGTGGAAATCATGAGGAGGGGGGGGGGGKATGGGTGTTCAATCCGTTGTGTATTTCGTCCATATCCTTCACGGAATTTGGATGGAGAGGAACAGGGTGATTTTCAGCGAGGATAGTGTTTCGTAGGAGCGAGTCCTGAGGGTAGCTGAGGAGAGGATGACCCCGCATGCCAGATGTGTCAGTTCGATTCAAGGAGGGGTGGCGGATCCGGCTAAGCCACYAGGGTTCGATAAAGTTTGTATCAAAAACTACATTAGAGGAGGCGTTGAGTGTCAGGACGAGGCTACGGTGAGTTTTAGGTTCCAAAGATATAAGGATGTAGATCGTCTGAATATCGCGGGAGGTAATGCCGGGTCTCTCAACATCAATGATAGGGGGTGGAACACCTGGTTCTACGTCTACAAGATGACGGTTAATAACTATCTTTGGCAGAAATTGAAAGGGATCGAAGAGTGTGCTACACTCCTGATCACAAGATCCTAGCTGCATGTCAACTTCAGAGGACTTTGTGCGGAGACTCCTGATGCGATATTAGGAAAGAACAGTTTTAATAATAGTATTAGGATACTCTTGTCTTCTGTTCGTAATGTTCTTTTGCGGTTTCATTGTGTTAACTTTGTTTGSGGGTGACTTGTCTCCCCTTTGTCCTCTTGTAAAAAAAAAACATTCTTATTATCTTACGTTTGAGATTACCACCGACTACTTTGGGAGTTTGTCATCAATATATTATTTAATCCAATATGTTATATCATACTCTTGTATCCATAGGGGGTTGTACTCTCTTACCTTTTTCATATACTAGTTTTTAAGTGCACGCTATGCATGCTTAAAATAGAGGAAATTTTTTTTGTTAATCTATAGTTAAATTTGACGTTTTTTGAACTGTAACCTTTTCAAATATTGTGTTAGTTTTCAATCATACATTTTTTTTTTTACCATGAATGTATTAACTTTTGGAAGTTTTTCAAATATTGGGGGAGTAGTAGTTTATTTTGTAAATTTAAAACCTTCTTTTATTTGAAAATTTTAAAGAAGAAAGTGAATTAATTAAGACAGTTTTAAATAAGTCAATTTATTTAGTTTTTTTTTAATCTAGCCTCCAGTGAATCTAAGTCAATTTATATTTACTAAAGGGCAAATGTGAAATTTCCAAGGGAGGACGCCATTACTCCCCCTTGGCTTATATAAAAGAGATTGGATATTAGATTCACTGGAGGCAGGTTTTTCACTTCTTTGAGGTTTTTCCTACATTGAATTTATGTGTCCATTATTGACTTTCTTATCATCTATTTATCCATGTGTTAATTTTCTCTAAATATACGATTTGTGCTTCGTTTGCGCTCCAAATCCAATATATATATATTGGAATAATATCTCTTAAGCAATTAATGTTGGTCCAAGGTTCGAGCTGTCCCATTGCATATTTTCTTGCTGCAGGATCCATACAATAAGATGGGCATACTTATAAAAGGTTGATGATAACAAGTATTTTTTTTTATCTCTTATGCATGCAGCAACTGATCTACTAAAGCATTTCAAGACAAATCAGAAGCATTTTGCAAACTTATCTTGCAAAAGCCAAGGAAATGTGTACAAATATGGGTATGAAATTATTGATATTTGAAGCAATCTCACTATTGAAGCTTTTTATTACAGACATACTCTATATAATCATCTGAGTTGGTGCAGGTGTGCTGAGACACTTTCTGTGATGGCAATCCGAAAGATGCGATATGCGATGCAGTTGAGAAATTTCATTGTCGTTTACTTGTAGTCGGCAGCATAGTCGAGGAGCAATAGGAAGGTTGTTTGATATAATCCATATTATATCAACCATACATTTACTTGTATATATTATTGTTAGGATGTATATGTATGAATGACTTATAATTGATGTTGCAGGCTTTCTTGGAAGTGTTAGTAACTTCTGCGTTCAAATGCCAAGTGCCTGTTCTTGTAGTAAAGCACACCTTGAATAAATTTGTATCCTTGTAGTGTAAGGATAAAATGTTACTACTATTAATGTAATTGACTATGCAACTATGCTCTGATAAATAACAGACTTAGCAGAATAAAACATTTCCTCTGTAATTACCAAAAAAATTATAAATTCCTTTTTCGCACTTGTTTAGATATGTCAAGAATCATAGCGAGAGATGGAGAGAATGATTACATTATTATTGCTTGTTTGTTGTGTTTGTTTCCCATACAATTACATCAATATGCATAGAAAACATAACATAATCTAGATATAACCTAATACCTAAAATAACTAATGGGCTTTGAACCTATGGTCAAATACCTCTAACACCCCCTGCAATCGTAAGGTAACACGAATGTTATGATTGGTGAAAAGAAGAACATGATCGGCATTAACAGTAGCGTAGTAATAGTAGATTAGTAGTAAAAGTAGATAGAATAATAGTAGTAGGTAAGAGAGGGACTTTGGTTAAAAACTGTTGATTTAACTGCATTTGGTAATGAACTGAACTGAACTAACTGAACTGAAATGAACCACAATTGAAAATTAAACCGAATTAAAAACCGTTCTATCAATGTAAACTGCATGTAACTGAACTGAACTGTGCTGAACTGAAACTGAAACTGAAACCAAAAATGACTGAAATGAACTGATCTTGAGGAAACCAAACTGAACTGTAATTGAACTGAATATAATTGAAAATAAATAAACTGATTTAAACTGAACTGAACTGAACTGTAACTGAACTGAAATTAACTGAAAATCAAATAAACTGATTTAAACTGAACTGTAATAAACTGAAATTACTAAAAATCAATAACTGGTTAAACTGAACTGAAACTAAAATGCAATTGAATTGAAATTAACTGAAAACTATTAAGTGTTTTAAACTATAACTGAACTGAATTACTGAAATTTATAAATTGTTTTGAATCGAAACTAACTGAATAATTGTTAACCTTTTGAAGCTGGGTTGAATTAAACTTTAACTTAAATGAAATTAATCATCAACCATAAATCTATTTAAAACGAATTAAAATTTTGGTTTAAACTTAATACTTAAAATAATGAAATCATATGAATATGATAATTGTAATTCAAATAGGACGATTATAAACCTTTTGAAACGTTATATCGAAAGCGTTGCAATAAAAAAATTAGCATCATTTTACTTTTTTTTAGGCAACACTCTTTTTTCCATAATGTAACAGTATTTGTTGTACAAGAAAATGAATCAATGGACATATATTCCACAATACTATACAACTGTTGTACAAAATATTCAAATATCTTAATTTAACAAGTAATACTATCCAAACTGTTGTATGATATGTAATGAGATTAATTTGATCATATCATTTCATATATCGATCGAATGTTTCGTATAATTGTTTAATAAAACTATTAATGTATGGTTTGATTTAAATACAATATAATAACAATCTACTTGTTTTCTTAGTGAATTATAATCGATTTGGTGGTAATGTATCTATTTCATTCATTAATCTAGAATAGGCTAATGTCAATTTGTATTGATGTTGAGCATATTAACTTGTACAATTATACATTTATACTTCTACTTGACTTAGTTGACTATWGTTATTCAACTTTTAGTATCATCCTTTGATATATTGACCAACTTCGTAACACTTTATACAAACTATATATAGTCTATAGATTTTTTTTGTATTATAATAGTTTGATCAAATACGAATATACAATATAATAAATATGATCTAATACGAGTATCCGATTTGTTTTGACGTTGCTCGTATCATCTTGTATGTATAATCATTCAACTTTGATCATCATCCTTCAGATATTGATCTAGTACAAATATACAGTAAAACAATAAACACACCTATTAAAAAGTGTACTAATAATTTTAAAAATAGTCAAAAAGGTACAACCGATATATAACAAATATAATTAATCACTGAACTGAAGAGGCAAGTCAACTGTATCGGTTTTAAACTGTAACCGGTAAAGTTATAACTGAAACAATTCAAGCTAATGAAAAAAACTGAAATCAATTGAACTGAAATCAACTGAACTGTTTGGTTCGATCCATAACTGAACTGGTTAACTGAAGTCCCTCCTCTAGTAGTAGGAGAGTCGTAGTAATAGTAGAATAGTAGTAGATCAGAGTAATAGTAGTGTAGTAGAGTAGTAGTAGATTAGTAGCTGTAATTGGAGTAGTAGATAGTGTCCCTGCCCAATGGCCAGACGCCACGTGGCTATCGATGGGTCCCATTATAGCCCAAGGAAGGGGGACATGTGGGCCCCACAGAATAAAGGTACCCTCAATAGGGTACAAGACAAAGTCTGACATGAGCYAGACTTTGTCCCACATTGCTGAAAAGATAAACAGTTTGTCCCACATTGGGCAAACATCAACTGACATCCTCACCAATCCCTATAAAAAGGGAGTTGGAGAGTCCACTCCAGGTATCTAATTCTGAACCCACCGAGTCTAGTCTAGCACTTATATCTAGCTTACTCGACCTTCAATTAGGTCTCTTTGCTGACTTAAGCATCGGAGGGGMTTTTCCCGGAAATCCCCCGGGGTAGTCACCTTTGCGTGTTTTGCAGGTTGGCACGGAAGAGACCAAGTGTCCATTTTCAGGACGTTGACGGAAGCACGTGCGTGCCAGCTGTCGTCCCTAGTCTTTATTACTCACCCTAATTTTCATTGTATTCTTTGTAAGTTCCTTGAACAGGAACAGATTGGCGCCGTCTGTGGGGATCGACAAGCAAAGCCATGGTCAGTACGCGTTACGGTGCTCGTGATGTTCARCCTGTCAATCAGACAGGCACGCGGGAGGGCAACCCTCYGGAGGGAGATACTGCCACTTCCGCTGCGCGTGATTCAGGCAACGCTGCAGGAGGAGAGATGACCAATCGGCCCTCACCCATTCGCTTCCCTCAGCCGACTGACCACTGACCTGTCCAAGGCAAGAACTTGAGCGATTGGCTGGAGGAAGGGTGACCTCTCTCACCAAGAGTTGGCCAATCGGGCAGAAGGCGAGGCGTCAGCCACGGAGTCAACGCAGGCGCAAGCTCAGGGCCACGGACCTTCAGCATGTGCCAGGCTGCTCACCTCTAGGGCCAAGATCCAGGTATCCTTTCAGGTTCCATTCTCCTCAGCGGGGGACGTGATCTCAGCGCAACGCCCCCAACGAGGCTCAGCCGCTCCGGCAAAAAGGGTAGAAGATTGTCCCAACAAGGTCAGTGATTCGCAATAGGCCCATCTCTGGACCGCTCGGAGGACGATCAATTGTAGAAGACGGCAGGTCGAGAAGTAATTGGCTGGAGATGCTCGTGACCATATTAAACAATCCGCCAGAAGCCAAGCGAAGAACGCTGCTGCTGACAGCTCGAGCCTCCTCTCACCGAGGAGACTACAGGGCCGGACCGTCTGCTTCGACATAGCAGGTCCCTGCATGGAAGGCGATAAAGCAGAAAGAAAGCAAAAAAAAAATATAAAAAAAA
>SNQN01000900.1:0-15249 GCA_008642245.1 Bassia scoparia
TGTAAAGACTTCCCTACGGCTACCTGGCTTTTCGGGAAAATGTTGCGTATTTTTTTATCTATAGCAACAATCGCGTTTTATAGCTTGAATGCCGTATAGCTGAGGAAATGCCTGTGTGTATGCGGAATTTCTGATGCGGGAGAACATTCCAAAACCCGGAAAGAGGCGCGGAAACTTCTGACGGAGAAGATTCAAAAAACCCGGAGAAGATGCTGACGGAACTTCTGTAGCGGAGAAATTTCCAAGACCGAAAAGATGATTTGCTATTGAGATTTCCTGTTTTTATAGGGGGAGAAACCATAAGACCCGAAGATGGTTTTAGATTTGTAGCGGAGAGAATATCATAGACCGAAGGACATTGCTTGTGGAATTTCTGACGACACAGCCCCCAAGAAGATCGTTAGAAAGATCTCAGCCCCAAAGTTTTCTGTTGATCTGGCTTTGCAAATGAACACTTGCTACGGACCATTTATGCTGCTTGTACCCTTTGAAAAATTTTGGTTTTCCGAGCTAATCACGATGGATGCTTCGCTTTATGTATGTTGAGTTGTTCCACACACCAAAAAGACCTTAGAACTTATTCAGAGCGTTGCTGTAATGTAGCTTATGGGCTAGCCTTCCGCAATGTTCTTCCTTCGTAGTGCCGTTGTGAACCTCATAAGAACGCTGTCGGAGGCCGCAGAGATGCACCCAAGGAACACTTAGGACAACTTAGCCTTGAAACTACGGTTGTATGATAGCAGCATGTATTGCGACTTATGTATGAATGTATGAATAGCAGAAGGTGTTTGCATTACTATGCGACTTAGATGGAATACAAATGTATGGTATTAATGTACTAATCGTACTGTAATGTATGTATTTTGGTATGCATGTATGTATGGGTTGTTGGTTTATGATGGACCTCTAGTTATTGCATTTGGACGGTACCCAACTCCTCAACCGAAAAAAACAAAACTAACAATGACAATTCTACGAGCGTTTGAGTCGCCAGGTGAACAAGCACCATGCATTAGCCGAAACCAAAACCGCCCCTCGATCTTGCAAATAGCTAAAAGTAGGCAAATACCATTGTGAAGTGCAAACGTGGGTTAGTATGGAGCGATATACGCTTACAAAGGGCGTATATACGCTGCCCTCCTGCCGGATATACGCTCTTTATAGCGTATATACGCTGTAATATCACACTTTCCAAAAATTTAAGGAAAGTCCAGCACAGTGCAAAGCTGCGTATATACCTGCTATGGGCGTAATATACGCTCTGTATTAGCGTATATACGCTCCCATTTCTGCGGATAACGCTCAAGGCTTAGGGGTTTTTGGCTCATTTTGCAGGGCATATAAAGTGCAGACATAGTTTTTCGGGACTTATGACCTCGGAAAACGTACTTCTTGTTTACTACAACCTTAAACACTTTATTTCTCTAGTCTCTTTTAGGCATTGGCTTCGCTAAGGTTGTTTCGCTCTAGGACTCATGATACGTGATCTCTCCACACGGTCAAAAGGCGACATTCGTGACCATCATTAGGCAGCGTTTTTCTGAGGTTCAGGTTCTGTGGAAAATTGTATTGCTTTGTGGCTTGCTTGCCATAAAAATTTTATAATCCTCGTACTCATTCTTTGCCTTAACAATAATGAAAATTACCACATGGCCTGAAGAAATTAATTGCCATTATGGTTGGCCTATAGATTTCACCCCTTGCGCCCCTGACTATCGGAATTCTTTATCAATTTTTTGGAAATTTCCATGGGGCTTGAGAAAACGCACGTTATCTGACATGGTTTTTGGGCACGAAGATCGATTTATTGAGGTTAATTACCATTTAGAACAATGGGTAGAATTAGTGATTGCTCATAGGAGGGAAGAGCACTTATTTTTGCCTGTGTTTGTCATTATCTTTCCCACAAAAGTCGGAAAATTTTGGTCTTCCTCTTATCTATGTTGTAAACAATGCGGGTTGGTCGTTCACCCTCCTACTTGGGTTGCGGGGAGAATGTTGCTTGCATTGGACGACTTGGAAAGAGATTCCTTAAACCAATGGCTCCTATGACTTGTGCCCTCATATTTTGCAGGTACAATACATTTCTTTAATTTGTAATTAAAGTTAAGTTAATTCCCTGTATTTCTAGGTGTTCACGTAATATTTATCTTTTACTTTGGACAGATATGGTTGATGGACGCTTATCTTTGATTTATGCCTCCTGAGAAACAGATCGTTATAGACACTAAAGCTACTGTACTCGCAAAAGGCCGTACTTCACTTCTGAAGACAGTGGGTACGATACTTTGCGAGAGTGGAGAAGCTGTATTCAGTGGGTTGTTCATTTGAGCGTATTCAGGAATGATTGGAATCGGATGACGAGGAGTGGTTGACATTAATGTCTGTACAGAGGCGTTGACTTTCTATTCTGTCCGTCTAATGGTCAGTTATGCAGGAAACAAGTCCACCAAGATCGTGAACTCGCTAAGGCCCTCCAATCACTCCATTGTGGCGTTCCTTGAAGAGGTGGGTGACTTTTGGGTGTGCCCGTATATGCTGAAGTATTAGATCTTGATGAGCGTGACGCGCCATTACCGTTTCTATTAAAGAAGTGGATGACTGCAACCAATGCGACGGGGCTCGTGCTAACCGATAGGCTGCGATAGGAACGAAATTTAAGAAGAAACGACCTTTGGAGGTTTAAAGATGCCTTTGTTCCTAACCCTAAGCGTTTTGGGAAAGAACTACTGCTAGCTCAGTCAAGGACAGACTGGACCACGGACTGACCTGTGGGGTCGACTAGGCCCACTGAATGAGGAGAGATCAAGGAAATCCAAGATCCAACTCAAGAAAAAGACTATGCCCAATAGAAGGAAGTTGAGGAAGACTTTATAAAGGAAGGGATGCAAGGTGAGGGTGATAAGGATAAAGCAAGTGAGATGACAAGGAAAGGCAATTGCAGGTGGATGGACAAAGAGAGAAAGATTGACTGCTTTATTTCTTTTAGCTTTATTGCAGGCCTCGTGCCCATATTTTATTAATTAGCACTTATGTGATATGAACTCAATTAAAAGTTTTAATAAAAAACAACGCTTATTTTGCTTTACAATTATTACAATTGTTTGTTGATTTTTCTTGGCTTTTTTGAAATTACATGAGCAAGGGAAATGGGGGGAATATTATTAATGGGCCGCACTTCAAAATAAGTTGCTACTATCCAATTTGAATCAGCCTTCTCGTAGTTTCATTTATGGTGGAATGAAGGGGGTAGGTTCAAAGGCTTTTGTGGATTAAATGAATATTTCTTTAATTGGTCCATGTTGATGAGGCTTTGCAAACTCGTTGCCATTCATCATCTATCAACTACTGCCCCTCCATATAAGATGTTCTTGTGACTATGTGAGGGACACTGCCCAATTTTGGACAACTGCCACGGAGGTCTAAAAACATTGCCTCAATGGCCTGTAACCAACCAATCACCTTCCTTGATGTCGAGGCTTAACACCTTGTTGGAAATGCCTTGTATCCTTTGATTGATAGGATTGCACATTGTTAAGGCGGCGAGGCGCCTCCCATCCAAAAGTGCGAGTCATCATATCTAGCACGACACCACTTGGCTTGCCGGGACTTTTCTTTCGAGCAGAATGGGGGAGCGATGGAACCTCCAATTCAATGTTGAACTGCTTCTTTCCATAAACCAGTGAGTAAGGGCCCTTTATTCCCGTGGAGGTCCGAATTGGAGTTGATATCCCCAAGAGAGCAAAATGGAGCTTGTGAGGCCAATCCTTATAGGTTTCGGTCATTCTGGCGGATGATCGTCTTTACATTTTGTTTGCTGCCTCACAAGCTCCAGTTGGTTTGCGGCCGATACGGAGAGACCGATTGTGCTGAATTTTGTACCTTAAGCAATCAAATCAAGCGCACTCTTTCTGGGAAAGTGTTCCAGTCGCTAATGATTTCATGTGCACTCCAAAGAAAACGACAAAACAATATTTTGTCTCAATGACACTTTTGCCACATGTTAGCTTGAAGGGTCGCATAGGAGGCTGCCTCCACCCATTTTGTGAAAATAGTCGGATGCGACTAAGATGAATTCATGCCCAACCCTTGTCCTGAGGGGTAATCTTTCCAAATATCGTCGATGCCCATGTGGAAAATGCCAATAGGGGAGGTGAGGTATATAGTAGGGATGAGACGATGCTGCAGGTTGGCATTTTTGGCACGTGTCAACTTCTGACCATAGTCGTGACAGTCTTTTCCAGGTTACCAATAATTAGCCAAGTGATGATTTTCTCGAGCCAAAACATTTTGCCCACTCATATGCTTGCCGCACACGCCGCCATGCACATTATCCATGATCATTTTGCTCTTCTTGAGTTAATGCAAAGTAGTGAGCACGTGGAACCCTTTTTGTGTAACTCCCCTCGTGTGGCCACATGTTTATGCCAATTTCGCCTTCAGGGCTGTTTTGTGCTTTCTTCGAGGCTGGGAGGTATTCACTGCTTTGTAAGAACTTTAAGATGTGGAATACCAAGGGCTCATTTCCTTTTCACTTGACGAAATGGTCTTGCCTTCATCCTACTAAGGCTTAACATGAGCTGGGGGCTTCGCCTCGATGACTAGTGGCATATGGTTAATGAGTTGGGAAATCCTAATCATCGAGGCTTAGTTTAGCCAAAGCTTTTGCAAATTTGAGTTGTCGTCTCCCCGGAGTAAGGGTATACTCTATCTCTTTGAAAATGTCGGGCCAATTGTTCTCTGATGTTGCTGATAAAGGGCCAACTTGTCACTTCTGACTTCCATTCCCGAAGATTTGATTGATGATCAAGGAAGATCCCGATTATTACCCTCAAATTCTCCAACCCGAGCGCCAGCTGCTCTAAACCCCAATTATGCAGCGGCTTCATATTCATGCAGCGTTTTGTTTGTGACATTGAAGTCTAGTTTCGGAAGGGAATCGGCGTTGTGGCTCTTCTTTCTGGCGATACCAGAAGTATGCCCACACCGCATCCTTTTGGTTTGAAATTCATCCAAAGATAAAACACCAGGCCCGTCTTCAAGTCATCAATGATTCTTCTTCGGGAATTCAAAAAGTCTTTCTGGCTCTGCTTCTTCCGGGCAATTACTAGAATTTCAAGGAACAAGTTCCCTTGATGGCCTTTTGGGATACATATTTAGATCGGATTCGGAAGCATACCACCCAGTCTTGATAGGCGCCCCACTCATAGCAGGTTTTCCAGGGATACTTCAACGTATCAGCTTTGGAGACAATTGTGGACTATAGTGTGGTAAGAAGAAGGCCGGCAGCTTTTGGCCTTGCCCAAAAACCAATGCGAGGGCAAAGCTTATCCTTATTGGAATACCTCGTCTCATATGGAAAACTTTTGCTCAGTTAATATATTGCATTTTCCTTCCGTTGGCTTCTTGAGCAATGGCATTGCTCCAAACAGCTGTTTTGAGTTACAATAAGTAGAAGCCGTAGTGGGTAAGCCCGGAACTGGTGGTAAGAGAACTGAGGGTTGGAGAGTTACTCTTCACTGTCAAAAGCCTTTGACATTCATCGTCCCAAGTCTTGGTTCATTCCCTCTTTAAGCTGCGAAAGAGGGTTCACAACCATAGTGGAAGTTTGAGCATGAACCTGCTGAGTATTTGAAAGACGTTCCCAAAATTCCTCGGATCTCCTTTTCGTTGAAAGGTGGTTTGAGACAATTATGGCTTTGATTTGAAGGGTCGATTTCGATGCCCCAGCTGCTAATGACATACCCAAGAAGCTTTCCCCAAGTAACTGAAATGCCACATTTTTGTTTGGCATTGAGTTCTCATCTTGTATTTGCGAAGCCTCTCGAAAGACTTTCTAAGACGACTATGTGTCCTTCGTTTTCGTTGCCTTCACTATCATGTCATCAACATAACTTCCACTTCCTTATGCATCATGTATGGAGGGTAGTCGGCAGCGCGTTGGTAGGTGGCTCTAGCATTTTTCAAGTCGAACGGGCATGACTGTTATTGTAGTAGAATATTTTCCCCATGGAGTGATGAAGGTTGTCTTCTCCATGATCTTTTCAGCCATCTATTTGATTATATCCGCAATCCATCCATGAAGGATACAGAGGCGTGATTTGCGTGCTATCCACCAAAATGTTCTATGTTGGTAAAGGGTAATCATCCTTTTGGGCTTTGGTTTGTTGAGGGGTCCGCAAAAATCGAACACACATTCGGAACTCTTCCATCCTTCTCAGAACTGACCACATTGGCAATCCTTCTGGTAATTGCGTCTTAATGAAACCTGCCTCTAACTGCTGACTACCCTCGTTCTTCAATCTTGAGTTTGCTATATCAGTTCCATCTTCTTAGTTTCTGCTTGACAGTTTGCTCCTGCAATAATGGTTATGGTATGTTTCAGCAATCTCTGGATCATCCCTGTGTCTCTGTAAAACCATGCAAAACACATCTTGTATTCTTTGAGGAGTCTGGATTTACTGTCCCTTTCTTCTGCAGTAAGGCTGGAAACCTTTCTTTATCATTGTGGTTCATCATTGCTAGAAATGTTGATTTCTTCAGTTCTTCAATAGATTGGGTTCTTTGCTTCATGTTCTTCCATTGCTTTTATGAAGTTCATCATCTTTTGTTCACTTTTCGAAGCGTTTTTAGAATTTAAGCTATCAATCAAGTGAGGAGGAAGAAGACGAAAGAAGCAAAAGGCATAGTCTTATGGAATTCAGAAATCATTACATCGAACAGCAGAAGCCTCAGAAGAGGCTGAAGAGAACATTATCAGACTCCAAAAGGTTATTGCTCCAACATGGACCGTCCTTGACCTCGCTAACACTTAGACTGCCCTTAAACTAGGACTGGATCAGACTCAAAACCTTCCTCAGACTTAGATTCTTCAAATATTGGTCCCTCTCAAGCAGTTGAAAGAACTGCGGCCGTCTGTTGCGTTGATCTTCAAAGTTGTGCGCCATCCTTAACCATGTTATTTGCAGGGATTAATCAGCTTAGTTGGGTCGAAGGGACTCGTAGCTCACCACCTCTCGAATGGTAGCTTCCTTCTCTTCCTTTTCCATGCCAAAGAGTGGCCCCATGCCCATGATCATCAAATAGGGGTTGCGGTTTGATGATCATTGGAAACCCTGATCTTCAATTAGTTTCACAGTTCTTGAAAACCTCGAGTCCTGATACTTCTTGCCATCACAGTTAGGAGAGGTTCAGGGAAGCAAGCTCGGAAATCCTCTCCATCTCGCACAAAGTAGCCATTGAGAGTAAGCTCGAAAGGGGTGAGTGGTGTCCACATAAGCTCGTTCTTCTTCAAAGAAGCGTATTTTAGTGCTTTATTTCCCTTATTTCTCTTTTGTGGGAGGTATCCAGCCCGAACTTGTCATTCTTCTACGGTTAGATCGAAAGAAGAAATGAAGGCTCTTTGTTGGATCCTAAGGCCATTCCAGGGAAGTGCCCTGTTTTCTTCAGTTATAGCATGGATGGTGAGATTGGCATTCATTAAGGGATTCTTCCAATCACAGCATTCGAGGAACCCCCAAACTCACTTCTCTTTCATTGTCATGTTGGACTTGCAATGTGGACTTCCCTATTGCTTGGATTTTCATGGGATGCGATCGATGTTACCGGGATAAGTGCCAATGAAGTAAGAATTTGACCTTTTGATGGTAAGATGAGGCACCGGCGCCCTAGTTCATGCAAGCCAAGGCGTCCAAGCAAGCAGATTGAATGAGTTTAACGTTTCATTACATGGAACTTCCACCCTTTTCGATTGTCCAGGCAGCAATGTTGAAGGCCATATGGACTCCCGAGAGCTTGTCTGCCTTGAATTATCATAAGCACAATGGTTAGTATTGCTTGAAGATCATCTATTGCGGATTCCAAGTTGAAGCAGCCCTCTAAAGGGCAAACATTGATGGCAGATTCCATTGTCTACCAAAGTCATTGAATGTTGAACTGCCTACCACACCACACGGAAGGTGAAGGCCTATTGTGATGGGCCCCTCAGGAAGGGCAGGTCATCGTCGGAGAATACTAATGATTTAAGGTGAGACAGCGTGGTTGGTTACTGAATTAAACCAAAACCCTTCTGGGTTGTCTCGCTCGAGGACATTATCTCAAGTGAGAGCTTTGCAGGAGAGCCTCACGGTGACTCTCGAGGTGCACGATTCAAATTGCCCAAACGTTCAATTCTGGCTTGGTTTTCTTAAGTTGCTGATGATGGATTCTCTTTTTGCTGGTGGATGATTTGAGTAAAAGTAGCAGTGTCATTTTGCTGCGAGTGGCGTTACGAACACGCCCACTCCTCGTGAAGACATGCACATCATTCTTGTGCCTTAGGATATTCTTGGTCCTGAAATGCTTCTTTCAAGATCTTCTTCCTGTCATGGCTTGATATCTGTCGGCCGACGCCTTCATAGTAGTCATCGCATCGTCGCTGTCCCCATTAGCCATTAACAGAAGTTCATTGAAGAGTTAGTGACATTGTCAGGCGAACCCACTGAAACAAGGATAGAGGATAGTAGGGTCAAAAATGTTTTCTTCATCAACAGAAACCATGGATATAGTAAGGGTTTGGATTGTTGTTCGTTTTTCACCCCTGCGAAGTGGAGCCTATCCATCTATCTACCATTCTTGGATCACATCCTTTAGTTGAGTAGCATTACCTTCAGTTGTGTGACCTCTGCCTTTCTTGATGTACTTTGCAGGTACCTATGAGGGGTCCCATCTTAGCGATCGCTTCTCTGGATCGGGTCAAGAGTGGACCAAATAGTTATGCGTCTTGGCCTTTGTTTTTGAAGCGCGCAAATGCTTAGTATTAATTTCATGCCCAACGGGAAGTACTCCGCGTCTTGGACGACAGTAAAAGCTCTGATTCCTTGGGAAAAACCAGAGTAGCTTGCCATGCAGAAACATTGTTTGAAGAACCAGATTCCTTCTTGTTGTTGTTCCATCTTGGTTTGTATGTAGAGCTGTTTTTCTTTCAATAAAGTTATCCTCCAAGGCAATACCAATGTGGTAACCTTATCGAAAGTATCTAGGCCCAAATAGCGGGAGAGATTCTTGTTATCTTGGGTTGAAGTTTGATATGAAAACTTTCACCATTTCAATTCGGGGTGGTTGAACCATTGTGCAAGCAGCTTTCTTTTCCATCTAGAGAGGAATACAGTAATTCCCTCTTTCTCGCCTTGTTTCAAAATTTCAAAGTTCGATGGAAGAGGTTTGAGTTTTTGAATATTCTCCTTAACGTGTCATAAAAAGGCAAGGCACATCATCCCAAAAGTTAGTCTCCTTCTCAACAGGAAGAAACCCATTTCTGGGACACACGGGTTTTGCAGCGAAGTTGGAAAGACCTTGGGTAGAAGGCAGATTCGACCCCCTTAAGACAAGGTGGCCTTAAAGGCCTTGCCAGATGGGAAGCCGGGGGATCGCAGTGGCTTGAATTGAGGGAGGTCATGGCCGAGAACTTGCGGGAGTTTGGCCGGGCAGGGAGATTCTCATTCTCAAGTGTTTCAATAGTAGTCGCCCCGTCCAAGTTTGCCTTTTGAACATTTTCTCCATGTTCTTAGCCATAGGGCGGCAAAAGAAGAGTTGGCGGACGAGATTCCACATTGGCTAAGTTTGCCACATAGGTTGTCAGCGAGCTCATCCATCTTCCTAACGTTGCTCGTCGTTCATATTTGTCATTGAGATAGTTAGAAACTCGGGTGGTCTCTGGAAAAAGGTTGCCTTTGCGGAGATGGGATGGATGGAGTGACTGACTTGCTCTTCGAACTAGCCTGTTGATTAAGCTTCGAGTCCAAACGAGCTCAGGTTTGAATCTGCCAAAGTAACAAGACTGCAGATTATTGGGATGTCACTTGACTCAAAACTCATGATGACCACATGGACCGTCTTCCTATATGCAATACCTATGCAAATCTATTGAATGGCATTGGTCCTCCTTTTCCTCCTTTTTTTTTATTATTATTCACTGCTACAAAAAAGCTCTAAGAGACTGGGTTTTAAAAACACCAAAGAGACGTTAAACAACCGGGTCTTCTAGGTGAGAGGCCTCTTAGGTAAAGAGACCGGGTTTAATATTTGCGTCTCTTAAACCCTTTAGAGACCGGTGAAAATAAAACCCGGTCCTTTAATTTCATATTGCTAAGAGACCGGAATTTTCATCAACCTTTCTTATGTTTAAAATAATGATTTTTAAGGCATTACCAAAGAACCGGATCTGGACACATACCGGTCTCTTTGGTTATTTTTTAAAATAAAAAAAAAACACCGTGAGGGGACCCTCCCTTGCCACGGTCACCCACCTCAGAAACCAACTATCCCATTTATTTACAACAACAATTAATTCCCAAAAAATTGTATAAAAAAGAATACATAACATGAATTAATACTTACATGTCATTACATGTAATAACACTTGCAAAATAAATTTTACTTCATATATCAGAAACAAAAAATGAAAAAAAAAAACGAAAAAAACATTCGAAGTGCAGAACCCTCTTCACACCTCTGCCCTGCCCCCCCGCGTTGCCAGTGCCACTGCTTCCCTTCTCAAAGCGTCTTCCCCGTCGCCGCCGCCGGCCGCACTTGGCCCAAACCGCTGCTCCGCTTTCCTCCAAAAAACGGAATGCCTTCAAGTAACAATAAACAAAGACAAAAAACCCAGAAAATTTTTTAAATCATAAACAAGAAACTTCAGCAATCTAACATTTGGAAAAAAAAAAGCTGAATTTAAAAAACCAAAAAAAGAATCAAACAAGCGAGCCGTAACTCAAAACGACCACAATATTTTAAAACAAATCGAAACCAGAATAATTTAAAAAAAATCGGAAAAACCCAAAATAATTTTAAAAAAAAAAAATAGAAAAAGAAATCGAAAACATAAAACAAAATCGATCTAAAATATAAAACCTGAAACCTAGAAAAACAAAAAAAATAGGGAAACGGAAATAAAAAAACCCCAGAAAAAAATTTAAAAGAAAATCAAAGTATCCAAGGAAATCACAACAAAAATAAAAATCGAGCAACGAAAAAACTAATTCTACAAGAAGAAGAAACGGAAAATCTAAAAAAGCAGAAAAATCAAAATATTAAAATAATGCAAAACCCACAAAAGAAAATATAATATCATTTAAATAGAAAATCAGTGGATTTTCCTCTGAAAAACGACCAACAGGGATTCAACATCGAGCAATAAGGGAACCCCCATTGAAAAATCGAGTAAGCAAGAAAAAAGAGGGAAGTTTAAGGAAAAAAGGAGTACAGGTGGAATTAATGGAGTATTAGTTGGTGTTTGAAATATATGAGATGGAGAGGGAGAGAGAGAATGAGGAAGGGACGTTGAAATGGGTTGAAGGAGAGAGAGAATGTGAGTTTTAATAAAGAAAATAAAATATGAGTGGGTTTCTAGAGTTTGGGCCCGGAGATCAGCATTTATTTCAAACTTTACAATGTAAATGGAGTTCAAGGCTCTAGGGTTATTTCACACCATTATCAAATAAAATTAACATATATTGTTATACTAAGAATAAGAGATCGTTTTTATTAAAAGGTCCGATCTCTTTACATCAATTAAAGATGCGATTTCATTTAACCCGGCCTCTTTATACTCTAGGCGAGATCGGTTTATGTCAATATCCGTTCTTATCATAAAAAAACGGTTGTTTGACCTTACCGGTCTCTAAAAAGTATACTTTTGCCCGTTTGTAGTCAGTGTTAAATATAATATAATATAATAATATATATATATATTATATTATATTATATATTATATATTATATATATTTACTTTTCTTTTGGAAAAAGAATGACCCTTTTACAAGTATGGTACAATTATGCAATGTATGTGCAATCCTATCTAACTAGACGGTCATGATCTTGATATGCTTATGTTTGATGCGTTAATCAATACGTACCAGGCTAGAGTCCTAAGTCACATATGCAAACCTTCAAGTAACCACCGGAAACATTGATTATGAGTTAAAACCACCTTAGGGTCCAGTTCTAGGAGCCTGTGGTCGGCTTGGGTTAAGTCAAAAGAGTACCATGCCTAAAAAAGAGCTTGGTCCAGTTTCACCGCAGCAATTAGCGATGTAGGCCACAGGATTACTCTTATGCACACGCTCAGAACACGTGCACACACGGCATGGGCTGGGAATAGGACTTGCCTTAGCCATTTGAGACATAACAACATGCGCAAACCAAGTAGTCATCCCCCTTATGGTAGTCTCGAGCATAGAACTGCATATCAGAACCAAGTGCCTAATTGTGACCCCCTTATCGCGGCTTATCCCAGCAAAATGCAACAAATTCAATAAAACGTGATGAAGGAATTACAACTTTTTCAAGTCTTGTCCACTTTCAACCTAACCGGTGATTATCCCCAGTGAATCGCCAAATTGAGGACGTTGAGGCCGTGCCCTCGGTATAGCCGGGCGACGCTTCGGTACTTTACATGAGGTGAGCTTTTGCGTGGGCTTGAGCCACGGAACCCGCACGTGAGTGCGTTGGTATGGTCGAGTAAGGGGATGTCGCCACCATGCCTAAGGTATTTCACGACGCCCGGAAACGTTGGTCGCCAAAATAATGCCCACGTTCTAATCCAGTAAAACCGTCTGGGTCGGCCGGACATGGTCAGCGAAATCCTAAGATCTGTAAAACCCGAAATATCGCCGTATGTACGGCCTTTTACTCCCAGGCTCTTGGCCATCACTGTCATCACCGGGTATGATGCACGAGATCAATTTTACATTATTAAGCACTTTAGAAGAAGCGTAAAACTACACCTAAAGGGATTCCTACGAGTGAGGTTGCGTTAAAGGGACTACCTAACTAGAAATTTGACCACTTTGCATTAATCAAGTTAACGGTGCCTAAAAAACCGGTGTCCATAGTTAAATCTGATTTTAAGTGATTCACATAATTTTCCCTCTTATTTAGCAAAATATATACAAATGATACACAAATGGACAATGCGAAGTATATGAACTTCAAAAACATATATACAAACCAATTTACCTACATCTGCACAAAACAAAAAGTTAGTTCGTTTATAAAATACGAGGCGAACGAATCTTCCGCCTGGATCGCTATAACAAGGACAAACAAAACAAATGTTAGTTTGTAATAAAAGACGAGCGAAATGACCTTCCGCCTGAATCCTATACAAGAATAAGATCATAGTATTGACCAGTTGATATATAATGGACATGAAAATCAAAAAAGAACGAAAAACAATGAAAACATTGAAACGTTAATTGACAATCCTAATATTTAATGAACAAATTGAATTAGTGATTATCTACCATTTTGTTAATTAGATGGAAACCTTGTATAGTTATAATTAGGTTTGAGAAAGAGTTGTATGGCGAGTAATCTCAGAAATAAAACACCTTGTTATTGGCTTTTGAATCGAACAGCAATCGATGCTTAAAGAACTCCAAAGAACGAAATGTTATTTAAGAAGTGTTTGAGAGAGATGTATGAGTATGAGAGAAGAAAAGAATACGCAAGTTAGAGCAGGAGATAGAATAGAAACGATGTGTGGAATGAGCAAGGCAGGCACGTTATTTAATAGACCGAGGGAAAAAAATGAGGGAAAAAAAACCCCTGCGTTATATACGCACGAAGAAGCTGCGTTATATACACGGGGACCTGCGTTATACGCAGGTCCTTGTATATATTTCTCCCGTATTTTTGATTCCTCCGATTCCAATTCCATAAATACGTGATTTGCCTTGATTCGACGCACTAACCACCTGCTCTCCAAGCAGGAGTTTCATAGAGTTGTTCATAGAAGTTCCACGTATTTCACGGAGTAATTTTTTGTGAATTTTGTATTTTTTTTGTATTTTCTGCGATATAAAAACTTATAAAAATCATAGAAAATATAGAAAAATCAGAAAAATAATCTAAAAATACTGGTGAGCTCAGAAAAATGTGAAGAGWGTGATGAAAAGTGGAAATTATGGAGATCACCAATATAAAAAATCCTAAAAATAGAAAAGAAAACCTAAAAAAAGAAAATAATTAAAATAAATAAAAGAAAATGTTTTTCCCCCTTTTATTTGTCCTTTGCTCAATAGTTTCGAGTATGACCCCACGTATTTTCAACTTTTGTGAGTTCAAAGCATCATTTCTAAGTCGAAACAATCGCGAGACGCGGTATGTTTCATCACTTATTACTCTTTTGGGGAGACACTTTTAGGTGTCTACACATACAGAGTATTATCATTAAGAAAGTTGACATGATTTTAGTAAAATTGAGTTTAGTTCAATACTAATAAGCTTAATTCGGTAAAAATAAGTTCAGTTCAACAAAAGTTAGTTAATTAAAATATGACCTAAGTTGTTACAGGTTAGCTAATTGAGTTAGTTGCTTTAACCATCTGATTGTAATAGCTAATTTGACTGAATGACTATATTAAACTAGCATTTTTTGCACGCGATGCGTGCGATGATATAATAATAGTTTCTTATTGATATATAGACGTTCTTATGAAACAATTGGTATTTTATGCAAGCGATGCGTTCAACTTTATTTCATACTAGTTATAGCTTTTTGGGCATCTAAATCTAAATCTATATCTTAATCTAAACTTAAGTAGTTCATTAAAACTCCTACCCCTAACTTCCACATGTCACATCTTCCCCTATTCTCCTAAAAATCACTCTTTTCTTAACTCTCATGAACCCACATCATCCTCTCCTCTTCTTCCCTTTTTAATTGTTTCACCGTTTCACATCAATACATCATACCTTCTAATGTGGCACGTAAAGCCACGTGTCACCTTTAAAGTGGTCACGAGAATCCCACATTGCCCAAAGATACATGCCACGTGTCAGGAATCGAGTGGCTCCTGATCTGTATATATTCAGCCGGAAACCGGACGCACTCTGTAAATCAAACTGCTTAAGTAAGCAAAACAGATGAATCTACACCTAGGATGGTGACAAGTGTCACACATCCAAGCCCTCAAGGTACAAGACAAAAGCCTATAAATACCTCTTGAGAGGCCTCATATTTCACACAATTTTTCTAGTCTTGAGAGCATTTACTCATACTTAAGCAAGTATAGATGTTTCTCTCTCTACATTCAATTGCATTTATTACTTTCCTCCTTCCTTTACTTACTTAGGCATCGGAGGGGAGATAATCCGAAAAGGATTATTCTCCTTCTTGCAGGTGCTAAGGAGCCTCGAGGAACTTGAAGTGCGAAGTCATCTCCGAGTTCCAATCCAAGGTCAGCTCCCTCGAAGTAGCATTGA
>SNQN01000900.1:26815-37122 GCA_008642245.1 Bassia scoparia
TCTCCAACCTACATATGTTCAAACTAATGAATAACCTAATGTGGTTCCAAAGCGAGTTCTAAGCATTATTCAGCGAGTATAAGACTATCAACACAATACTGCAATTTAAAACCTTCTCTGGATTTTTTTTTAATGACAGAGAAAGGATAAGCAAAATGTAGGCGAAGTAGTAACAAGGGGAGGATATAGGTATTTGAATGGAGACAGTGAATTTTTGATATTTTACCTACTCAGTTAACAACACAACAATAAATTGTGTGTGGAATCTCAACATTGTGAATTAATTTTTTAAGGAAACAGTCTAAAGTGCACCTGATGTTCATTTCTATATAAGTTTAACGATCCTAGGGATGTGTCTAGATTCACGGAAGACTGTATGATCATCTAATCACACTAAAGAGATATTTTATCCTTACGCTCATGCAGAATATATACCGCAGGGGTGGAAAACATATAGCCGGTGTAGAAAGCTATATGAACCTTATGAGAATTTCACAAGTCATAACTTTCGAGGATTGATAACTAGCAAATTAATAGATTAGTATGGTAAGACTACACTCTATGTAAATAGGTGCTTGTCCTACAGGCCTATGTCGCTTTTTCCGTCCCCATGCCCGGTTACAAAAGGAACAAGAAGATGTTATAAGAGTCATGTTCTTTACGGTTATTAGTATAAATATCAACCGTGCAAAGTTCTATGGGTACGTAGCTATTTCTAAAAAGTGATAATTCACAATAAACATGAATATACAGGATCCCCTCTATCAGTCGCATGTGAATATCATGCTAGGTAAGCAGTATAACATTACCTAAAAGTGAGTTAGCATTGCACTAATAAGGATGCCGCGAAAGGAGGCTAAGAATGGTGGTGATTAGATAAGATCCTCTCCTCAGGGATAGTTTAATTGATTATTGTTTTGAATCACGTGTACTTTCGTGTTATAAGCCAGTTTAACAGGTTTTATCTGTTCTCCAGTTAGTTCTAAGTAAGTCAGATCGCTGTCAAATGTCATAGAAGTCCACGCATCAAATATATAGCTACGTATAGGTGATAAAGCTATATTAACTAGATAGGTATAGTAACTAAAAGATGTTGTACTTCATGCTGATATTGATGAGTGTCAAGATAGACATTACGAGATAAACAATATAAAGAAGTTATGAGGTAGAGTCGAATTGTGATGAGTATAAATTCAAGTACTTCAATTCAACTTTTACAATATATAGATATAGGAATGTAGCATATTGATAAATACATAAGAATAACAGGAATTTAGATGGCTAGTTATATCTCGGATCTCACATAAGGGGGTATGATCTTTCCATCATACATTATCAAGAGGCTATGTGTCGCATGTTTTTAGCATTTTAAACTAATTCTTATTGGCAGCTCTCGTGAGCAACATCCATCGTATTTTGGATGTCAGAGTCACGATTGTGGCTTGTATTACTCTTGCAAATTTTGACTAGGGAAAGACATGAGTGGCGTAGTTCGGGCGAGATATCTCTCATAAATATAGATTCTTGAGCATGTAGATTGTTTGTTGTGTGCTGTTCGTATTATAAAATATTTAGAGAGATTTCGTGATTATTGAAATAATTCTTCGGAGGGCGCTAGGAATTGTGTATATACGACCATAGTAATACTTAGATGTTATTGGTGCCTCGTGGCTTGATGAGCTGTGTGTTGTCGAGATAAATGAGGAATATGCGAATTCTTAGTGGTACAGGGTTCTATCATTTGGGATTAGCGTGGGTTGTAACTAAGTGCAAGTTAATTAGGTGTGTATTTAGAATATTGAATACTCGATTTTAGATCTGTAGGATTCACATGCACGTATGGGACTTTAGTGCATAAGTTAACACACAAGTATAATTGAATAAGAACATCTTGATTTCCCTTGATGAAATTTAGTAATATTGATTGTACTAACATAATATATGGAGAATTGTCTCATCACGCACTAGGATGAGTAGAAATGAGTTCACACGACGCTGTTGATAATATGGCTAGCTATTAATCTATTTGTTCGATACCAAACGTGAAAGTCTATAACATTTTTTTGTTTTTTTAGATGTTATACTATAAATAATGCGCAATCTGGCCATCATGTTTGTGCTATACCTATTGAGATTTTTTAAATTGAGATTTTTATGATTGTTACATTAGTTGTTATATGTCACTAGATATCGGATTACTGTCACTTAAAGTGGAAGAGTTTTGAATGCATAATAGTACTTGTAGGTCATGTGTGAAGCTTCAGTTATAAGTGTCGTAGGTGTTTGGGAGACCCGTGCTCCGTTGGCTGTCGTCTACAATGAAAGGAGTGGTCGAATCGATAGGCGTTATAATGATCGTGTTTTGCGTGGATGTTTCTGTTGGTCGCCAGAAGTAGCTTTAGATATCGTGGCATTTTCAACGAGGCCGGGGATGCTAGATGTAGATACATATTTCTGTGCATACCTCCCATATAATATTTGTCAACTAAACCAACAACGATCGAAGGATCTAAGGCTTTTTGTTCCGATATTATTTGATCAACATTCGCGATAAATTGATCTTAATTTTTCTTTTCATATATCTGGTAGTTAGGAGAGACAATGGGGGAATGTTCTAGAGATATGATAGAATGTAATATTGATTCAAATATGTGGCCCTTGTATTTTTATTATCTCTGGAAATACTTTGAGTTATGATTCCCATGTCTCTGAGCTGCCTAGTCGATGGCGTCGTCGTGCTATCATATGAGGTACATTGGCTCTATGATGATAGAGACAATTGTCTTCGTGATGATCCTATTTTCTACATTCGAGTCTAATGTTTCCGATATATTACCTAACATATTTCGAGGGTTGGGATAGTGGATCGAATATGAGGGTGCGCGAGCTTAGAAAGTACAGATGGACTTGACTGTATATGGATTGTATGGTACGATATAGTTCTAATTGCCTCAAAATAGATCTAAGGCTGTAGAGTTTGTTCATTGTAATTTTTCTTACGCGCGACATGAGGTATATGAAATAGTGTGTAATATTTTTTTATTTTTTTAATTTTATTATTTTTATATATTAGAAATAGTTTGAGCTAATGTGTAGAAAATAGGAGTTAATAGATAGGTATAGGAAGGTAACGTACATACTGTCGTCGAGATGAGTATTCTATGGTGTATATGAGGATGTTCAATAGTGTCGTAAGAAATATTAAAATGGAAAATATTGTGGAGTTTACTTTATTAGAATTAATCTAAACCTATAATATATCAGCTTTGAGTACCGTGTGTTGTCTAGAAATAGTGGATGTGGAAGTTGTGCAAAAGAGACTTGGCTGTATTTGAAGAGTGGTGTGAGCGTGTGTTCAATTCGTGATTCAAATCTTATATATAGGGTGCGGGATCAACTTTATGACTTTACAAAATATGTAGGGTATAATGATAGATCAGTGGATCATTCTATGTGAATATTTCATCTATATAATAGAAATATTGAAATTACTACCGTTAATTGTATATATATTAAATACTGTGGGAGTAACAGATTGTTACGTACGCGAAGTAAGCTATATTCTTTACATGCCACCAGCAAGTCCAATAAGACTCTTTTAGATTTCCCATGGATCAGATCGGGGTACATAGGGTAAGATATTAACCTCTGACAGATACATGTCCGACAGTAAATAATATGAAGAGGTGGGGTGCTGCATAATTTATTGTAGTTAACAAATATACTATTTATTATAAATATTCATTAATAAGATCAACTATCTTCAAAAATTATTAAAAGAAGAAAGAAAAGGTATAGAAATGCTTCGGTCGTGGTTGATATTTTACTGTTCATCCAGTAGAGATATCTAATCCAAGAGTCTTTGGTTTGCAATGATGATCACAAAAGATAGTCTCAAAGGGATACATAAGTAGAACACATCAATGTAAAATCAAATCAGAAAGATAAGGTGTATACGCGCTAGACCTGTATTTGTCTTGAGGTATAGAGATATGCAGTAGCGATCATTTGTTGATTTTAGAATATATGACGGTAATAGGAAGAGTATCGATATTAAGATTATGAATGTATTAGTGAATAGTATATATGTACAATGTAAATAGAAGGTGTTACTCTTAGAATTGAGATGTGAAATCAAGCTTCGGATATGTTATTATATTGCATAAGTAGTCTCTTACACTAAACTAGTTGTCTTTCAATATGTGGTGTCATAAGATAGCCAACAACGATACGACCGTATATTGTAAGATATAATGCGTAGACATAATTAATAGTTTTTCTAAAATGCACGAGATGTATACACGTGGATATGCTAGAACTTAGCGTCTTCTTCTCACTTTCACTGGAATTATACGATGAACAGTCAGTCATAAGACTTACGCTCAATTAACTATACCCATTGAAATAAAACAGTGGCAGCACATGTGATTAATGCTTGTACACTCATTCTCTCGTCTTTAGAAATATTGATGACTGTTAATCAAAAAGGAAGTTTTGACACTTAGAAGGCATCAAAAATTCTGGAGAAAAGGCCGGTAAGGGAAATGATATGAGAACTTAGGATTCACTTACGTAATTTGCCAAGGAATGATCAATCACTAGGTTTGAATGACACTAAGATTGATGCTGCCGCAATGATTGGTTTGAATCGAAAGAATTCAGTGTCTAAACAACCTGGAATGACATAGATGTATACTAGCACCTTACTTGATGATTTGAAACAGTTATGGAATGAAAGGCGTGTTGTTTTGATGCGTATAAGGAACCAATTTTTAAACTGCGTCAATTACTGTTTTGCACCATAAATGATTCCTGCATACGGAAAATTTCTGGGTTTAACGTTAGAGTGAACAAGGTTGTCCATCTGTGAGGAGACATGAAAGCATATTTAGCCCTATTTTGGCAAAAATGTGTTTATGGAAACTAAAAATTTCTTCCAAGGTTCCCTTATCCGAAGACTGACAGCTCGTTTTAAAATGGAAAAATTGAGGACGGGAGTGAGGCGTGAGCCGTTGACGGGAAACAAGTTTATGAGCGTTGATCAAAGAGGTGTCACAATTTATGGGAAATTGGCAAGGCGACCTAAATCTCCAGAACGGTCAGTTATGGAAAAAATTTCTTCTCTTTGGGAACTACCGAATCCCATTGGGAAGAATTATCGGTAAGGGACATTGGCTAGCATGTTATGCACATATTGAAAAAATGTGTGTGATTCATTATGTTTGTTGTACATTTTTTTATTTCAGTGGAGTTACAAGTCTAAGTAGTTGATTATTAGTTTAGGCATTATGGTGTAATTTTTTTTGCATGATGAATGGCTTATTTGTATTAGGAGGTGCTCAGTGTACATTATTAAGAAAGAGTTGTATATTACAGGTTCGTGACACGATATGATATTTGTTTAAAAAACACTAGTATTTTGTAGACGGGGCAAACAAATGTCCGTTAAAAAATAGAAGTAATGTGTTAATGGGCAGAGATAATGTGCTTTTTCAAATACAACATCAAGCGTATTTGGTGCACAGGCAAGATTTTATGGTTGTTACACAATACTCCTATTATTTGTAACGGTAAAAGGACATTTGTTTTTGGCCCGTTTACAAAATAACCAAGTATTGTAACGGACATATCAGTGTTGCCCGTTACAATAAGTGGTTATTTGTAACGCCTGCAAATTGTAACGGACATGTCGTAACAAATAGCCTATTTTTTGGCGTAATAGCAATTTTTTTCCACTAGTGACAGAAAACTCTCCTTTGACAACTTGTCAAGAGATAAAAAATGTGACTGATACACACAGTTCATGGAAGATTCTTCTTAGATTTATTATTTTTTGGATATACAACACCTAAATACATTAAGGCTCTTTCCAAGTCCTCTCGATTGAAAGCCTTCATCACCCTCTGTTCGTTGAATCGATGCCTTATTATCAACTCTTGCATAGCTCTCATATCTTACAGGAGCTCTCTGGATTAACTTCGAGACCCAATAGCCTCTTTTGAGAAATACCAATGCTTAGCTTTGCAAATCCCTTCAGAGTAACACTCTACTTGAGAGCAATTAAACTCGATTGTAAACTAACTGAATTTGGCACTTGTTGTGTTCAGAATATAGAAACTGCAATTTCAATTTTTGTTTCTCAAGTTGTGTCTAAAACGGATTTTTCCTTTTCTGTATTTTTAGGAATGAAGTTTTGTGGCGTGGGGAATTAAAGGCTTGGATGTCTGCTGGAGGTGAAGTGAGCGTTTGTCCTTAAGTGATGGTGGGAGGATGAGTGTGTGGCTGGTGGGGTGGGGTTTAGTGGGTGGTAGAGCTGTGTTGGTGGGGAGTGGGGGCTCAGGAGGTGTCCGAGTCTCGCGGTGACGGCGTGAGTGGGAGAGTGGTGTGCGGGAGGTGGTGGGATGTGTGAGTTGTGGGTTGGTTGTGTTGGGGGGTGGTTGCTGTTGTGGGGTGTGATGTAGTTTGTGTGCGATGAGCGGTGGTTGGAGTGGGCGGGGGTGTTGTGTGTTGAGTGGTGGGGTGGGGAGCGGCGGTTGTGAGGGGGTGCGTGGTGTGTGTGTGTGTAGTAGTTGTGTTCGAGGTGGGGAACCATGTTCAGGGAGATATGGTGTGTGTGTGTGTGGTGGTGGGGCCAGAGGGTGTTGTGTTGGGTTCGGATAAGAGACGGGTGCGAGTGTGTGTTGCGAGAGAGGTGGTGGTGGTGGTAGTGGGGGTGGGTGTGGTTGGTGGGTGGAGTTGTGGTGATGTGTGAAGTGGGTGTGAGGGTGTGGGGAGAGGGAGTGTGTGTGATGTGTGTTGCAGCGGTAGTTAAGGCGTGTGTGTGGAGAAGAGAATGTTAGTGGTGGTGGGAGTGTGTGTGTGGAGAGAGAGTGTGTGTGTGTGGATTAGAGGAGGTGAGTGAGTGATGAGGATGTGTGGTGTATGTGAGTGAAAGGGTGAGGGGGTGGGTTGTTGTGTGGAGAAGTGATGGGGGGCGAGTGTGAATGTGTTTGTGGATGTGTAGGTTGAGAGGAAGGAGTGTTGAGCGTGTAGTGTGAGGTGTGGTTAAATTTCTGTGGTTGGAGTGGTTGGGGGGGTGTAGGTGGTCGTAGCTGGGTTGTACATGTGTGGAGAGTGCGAGTTTGGAGATCGGGAGAGGGGTGTAGAGAGGCGGTGAAGAGGAGGTGAAGTTGTAGTGTGGTGGGGTGGGATGGTAGTGTGGTTGGTGATGTGATAGGGGTTGGGGGGGTGTGCGGGTTGGGGTGGTGGTCGTCAGTGGTGGAGGGGTGGGGGATGTTGGAGTGTGTGGGTGGTGTATGTTGGGTGTTGCTTTCGTTGTAGTGGTCTTTCGTAGGAGTGGGAGGCGGGGTGTCGTCTTGTGCTGTGTGTTCGCGCTCGTTGGGGGTGATGTTTCTTCCATGAAACTCTTTACAAATCTTCAAAGCCAAGGAAACTCCTTTCCACTTTGGATGATCTTCTTCGCGTTAGGCTTTTATATAAACTTATTACTTGTAAAATTCACAATTCCTAACACCACATCATTGAACATAACACATGAGTTTTCCTGTGTTTGGTTTGTTCCATTATTAAGGTAAATTATTGCGTAAATAAAACTAGGGTTCAATAGTCAGTCAGTGTCGTCTTTAACACCTTCTTTCGACTAAAAACGTGTCTTCGGATTCTGTGTAGTTAAGGTATAGTTTTCAGTTCTACGTCTCTTACTCCTTCTAGATGGAACAACCTCATCTTGTCCACTAGAAGTAGTAGGTACCTGCAAAGAAGTAGAAGTAGAAGCAGAAGCAGAACTAGAAGGAATAGGATTAATCACATCATGAGAAACAACATCCTTCTTAAGAGGGAAAACATTCTCAAAGAACTCARYATCTCTTGATTCGCTGAGGGACCTGTCACTCAAAGACATAAACCTGTAAGCAGCACTATTACTTGCGTAACCAATGAAAACAGTAACATAAACCTGTAAGCAGCACTCAATTAACGCAACGACGACTATTCTATTGAAACAATAATTGCATTGCTAATAAAAGAAAATTGCATATACTCTTGAAAATTGTGAGAATGGCAAAGTTATGATGATCGTAATAATCGTGGAATTACATARTACTGTTATGTTTTTGTTCAACTGTTTGATTTTTTGTTTTTATATAATGTTTGTTTTGGTTGATGGATATTATAATTTCATTTTCAGAAGTTAATATATTTGTATAATTTCTTATTTTAGTTTACATAATTATTTATATATATAGTACCATATTTGCTTTGTTTATCGTAAAAAATTCGTTTTTTTTGTTTTGTACAATTTTTGCACGTGATTACTATATTTATTTTCAATAAGTTTACATAATGTGATTACTACATGATTTGAAATGTGAACAATATAATATTCAATATTAGTTTACGTAAATAATTATTTTCAATATATATTAGTTTAGGTAAATAAATTTCCTAGCAAATGGAATTTCCTATGATATTAACCAAACACTTTTGGCTAATTCCTAAGAAATTAGGAAGGGAAAAAAATTTGAAATACGATTTCCATGGGAAGTAAGTTCCAATGACAATCAACAAGGCCTAAATGTAAGTACTTCATCTGTTTCACAAAGGATATTTGCACCAGTTTCTATTTTGAATGTTTCACAAAGAATGCAAATTTACATCTAACAATAAAATAAAAATGAAAATATCTAACAAAATTAAACTTTTAGATCTAAAATAAAATTAAAATAACATATCTTATTATAAAAATACTAAAAACACTGAAGAATCTATATAAAATTATTAAGCAAACACCCAAATTTAGTCGAATAATTTTTGTGATGATCTTTTTGCCCCAAAGGATATCATTAAAAAAATAAAAATAAAATACTCGTAACTAAATATAAAAACAATAAAATAAAAATGGAAATATCTAACAACTTAGATCTAAAAACAACATTAAAAAGAATATATCTTATCCGATTTTNTGCACAGGGAGAGAAGTGTGGGTTGGGCATTTATTGATCAAAGGTTCGCAAGGATAATATTGAGGAATTGAAGAACCCTGGGTCTCAACAGATCCTCGAGATGTTGGCTTGGGCTCTTCGAAGCCCCCAACATCCGACTTATTATGGCTCGACGACGAAGACGAAGCCATTGTTTATTACTTTGTAAAAAAGAATGAGAAAAATCAAAAATTCGAAGGAAAACTATACCTTGCACTGACGAAACGAAGAGGGTTGAGTCRAAGAAGTTTGTGTCGAAGAAGAGCGTTGAAAGCTGCGAAGAGAACCTTGAACTTCACTTCAAACYGAAGAAGAGAGAGAAAATCCTAAGGAATCTTTGAGAGAGAAGAGAGAAAATTTGGAAGTAAATACTTTCACCAACCTTTTTCTCTCTCCTCCCTACCCCCTATTTATAGAAAAAATTAGGGTTTGGGCTTGGGATTTTTAATTTGAAAGCCCAGCAGAATGAGCGGGAAAACGAGGAAAAGAAAAGAAAAGACACTTTGGGCCTTGGTTTTAAGCCCAAATGAAAAATCAGAGCTTTGGGTCAACTAGGCCTAAATAACAATAGGGGTAATTGGATTAGTTTTCAAAAATTGGGCTCGAATATAAACAAAGGAAGTGGTTCAGCTTCTAAAAATTGAAATTAACCAACGTTATTCTCAAGACAAGGTACTCGAGGATTGAGGTGTCTCTCATTGAGAGAATAGAGCACGAAAATCGAGGGAAGCTTCTCATATTCAGTTCTCGACATTGAAATTGCTATCAAACCCTCCCAATACAAGCGTATTGGAAGTGTTTGAGGGGCAAATGATGTGGCACGTAAAGCCACGTGTCACCTTTAAAGTGGTCTCGAGAATCCCACATGGCCCAAAGATACATGCCACGTGTCAGGAGTCGAGTGGCTCCTGATCTGTATATATTCAGCCGGAAACCGGACGCACTCTGTAAATCAAACTGCTTAACTAAGCAAAATAGATGAATCTACGCCTAGGATGGTGACAAGTGTCACACATCCAAGCCCTCAAGGTACAAGGCAAAAGCCTATAAATATCCCTTGAGAGGCCTCATATTTCACACAATTTTTCTACTCTTGAGAGCATTTACTCATACTTAAGTAAGTATAGACGTTTCTCTCTCTAACTTCTCTCTCTACATTCAATTGCATTTATTACTTTCCTCCTTCCTTTACTTACATAGGCATCGGATGGGAGATAATCCGAAAAGGATTATTCTCCTTCTTGCAGGTGCTAAGGAGCATCGAGGAACTTGAAGTGCCAAGCCATCTCCGAGTTCCAATCCAAGGTCAGCTCCCTCGAAGTAGCATTG
>SNQN01000900.1:53214-91393 GCA_008642245.1 Bassia scoparia
TGCCCATGTGAGAACCACATTGGCCTTGATGAATGTCATCCAACACTTCCCCCTTCTACAAGATGATGCATTTGAGCAAAGGATAGAGAAAGATTTTTTTGAGATCCATTCCAATACAACACCAGTGTTCACATCGCTTGACATATTTTACCTTTTGGATTAAGAGGAAGGATTTCGTTTGTTATACTCTATGATTCGTCCATCCATGTGCTCCTGATGATGAAATGCACCTCGTCCAGCTCGACAATACTTCTTTGTTCTTTACTTCCCAAAAGACTGATCTTAGAGAATCGCCGGTAGCTGAGCTAGCCAACTTGAACAAAGCGTCGGCTTGATTGTTTTCAGAACTAGGCACTTTCATTAGGTGAAACCTTTCCAACCCCTCAACCTCTTTTACCATGTCAAGTACTAATCATTTTTCATCTCTGGCTTCATATTCTCCGTTGACCTGGCTCACACTAACTAAGAGTCATACATAACATCGATCCTTCTTGCCCCCGCCGCTTTGCACATCTCAATTCTTGTCACCAGACTTCATGCTCAGCTTCATTATTGTTAGATGTTTGGAATTTGAATCGCATAGAATACTCGAAAGTATCTCCTTCTGGACTTGAATAAGATCCTTGCCCCATAATCGTTTTGGGATGATTTCTATCTACAAATAGTGTCCAAACTCCTTGACTTTCGTCTTGAGGAGCCTGTCATTTCGCAATAAATTCCGTTAGGGCTTACCCCTTTATGGCTTTCCGCCTCTCGAACTAAACGTTGAACCATTCAAGCTATCGCCCATTTTCAACATTCTCCCCGACGACTCCAGCTTATCAATGGTTGCTTAATAGGGTTCGTCGATGTAGACGATGATCTTGTGTGCGCAAAGTAAGGACGAGCGTCTTGCTAGCCATCATGATGCTAAGCCAATTTTTTCAGAAGTGCGTAGCGCATTCTGCCCCTTGAAGTACATGACTTTCAAAGTAAACTGGCAATTAAGCTTCTTCTCTCTCATCATCTACCAACAATGCCTACAAGCATGTTCCGAAACCGAGAGATACATGTATAGGGTCTCTCCTTCCATGGGGCTTACCAACCTTGGAAGTGAATGAAGATGTTCTTTGAGCTTGATGAAAGCTGCTCTGCTTCTTCACTCCCATTCGAATTTTACGCTCTTCTTGATTGCCTAAAAGATATTACATTGTCCCCAAACTTGGAGAGGAACACTAACGCTCTACACCCCCCTCAACCTTGAACTTCCTTCACGTTACAAGGTGATTGCATGTCAGAAAACCTTTACTTTGTCGGGGTTGCCTCAAATACCTCTTTCAACAACTAAGAACCCAAAACTTGCCAACGTGACTCGAACATACACTCTCAGCTTCAGCTTCATGCCGAAGTGGCGCAGTGTTTCAAAGCTTTCTGTAGGTCTCTGACATGATTTTCCTTCTTCTTGCTCTTGATGATCATATCATCTGAGAGCTTCTACATTCCTTCTAAGTTGCTTAGCAAAGATGCTGTTACACATTCTTGGATTTGCAGGGGCATTTCTTAAGCCGAATGGCATACTTGTAACAATACAACCCGTTGTCAACAACAAAGGCTGTTTGTCCTGGTCTTCCTCCTTGACAGAATTGATGAAATCCTGAATAAGCACTACGAAGCTCATGGCCTTGTGCCTGTTGTAGAATCTACTAGCTTGTCAATTTTGGAAGTAGGAAGCTATCTTTGACAAGCCTTGTTCAGACCGGTATAGTCTACACACACTCCATGTCCCATTGGGCCGGGACTAGCACCACATTTTCTACCCACTCTGGATATACTGGCATGGACGAATGAACCCAGCGTCTTGCAATTCTTCACTTCCTCGTCGACCGCCTTGCTGCGCACCGTCCCAAGTTTCTTTTCTTGTTTAACTGGTTTGATTGGGCTAACATTTAAGCTATGTGGCGATCTTTGGATCGAGCCTTGGCATTTCTTCCGCTGAATAGGCGAAGACATCTTTGTATTCCTTTAGCAAGTCTTTAACTTCTTGCCCTAGCACATCGCTCATAGCATCACCAACATTGACTGTTCTTTTAGGTAGTGTGGGATCTATGGCGAAATTTCTTGTTGACCCCCTGGTTTAGGCAGCGAGAATGGAAGCGAATAGCCCATGGATATCCATTCCTCCTGGTGAGCCCATGACCATTACACTTCTCCTGTTTTATTTCTTCTAAAATTTCTACTTTGATGGTCCAGCTTCTATTTATTCCTTGCCCCAGCAATAGTCTCTGACAGTGTAAGATAGCACTCTCGAGCGACTTGTTGATCACCATAAATTGTGTCAATCTACCCTCGTGGCTTAAAAACTTCATAACATTAGATGTGTTACCACCATTGACTTGGAAGCATTGATGTTTGGCCACCTATGATGACGTTGTAGCCATGCATCAAGTTTTTAACTACCAAAATATTGACTCTCATGTGTCTACAAACATTCTCCCGGCCTAGCCGCAAAATGAGACTGACTGTGCCGACACTAAAATGCCTCCGTCGAAACCAAAATAGTTATCAGGGCACCAAATCATCGTCATTTTACTTCAATTTTTGGATACATTCAAGCTATATGTTCTGAGCAGCTTCCCGTATCAATAAGAATGCGACGACACGCTTATTCGCACCTTCATTTCAACTACTGAATCATCGTGAGGGTGCTTACCTCTCCGCATTGTAGGACGTGGGCCGCGCCCTCGCGTATAGCGGCGCGCGCTGTACTACATTGAGGTGCTTTGCGTGCTGAGCCACGGAACCCGCACGTGAGTGCATTGGTAGTGTTTCGAGTAAGGGGAGTCGCCACCGTGCCTAAGTATCAGGTATTCACGGACGCCCGAAACGTTGCCAAATTAATGGCCCACGTTCTGATCCAGTAACCATTCGTGGTTCGGACATGGTACGAATCAGATCTGTAACCCAATTTGCCCGCATGAGCGGCCTCTACTCGTCTCATTCAATCCATTCATCACGGTTATTGAATGCACATACTCTACGTTTTTTAGCACCTTAGAAGCTATCTAATCCTAAAGAATAATACGAAAGTGTGTTTCTATTAAGCACAAGAGAACACTAACCTAGAAATTGTGACCACTTTGCATTAATCAAGTTAAAACGGTGCCTAAAAACCGGTTTCCATAGTTAAATATATACAAATGATACAACAATGACAACGCACTATATATAAACTTCAAAACAGATATACAAACCAATCTTACCCTAAATCTTCAAACAAAACAAAGGTTAGTTTGTAATAAAACGAAAACGAACTATCCGCCTTGAATCGCTATATAAACAAACAAAACAAATGTTAGTTTTAATAAAAAACGAGCGAAATGAATCTTCCGCCTTGGCTGAATCGCTATACAAGGATAAAAATCTTAGTATTGACAAGTGATAATAATAATGAAAATGAATAAAAAAGAATGAAAACAATGAAAAACGTTAAAAACGTTAATGACAATCCTACATATTTACATGTAACAATTAAATAGTGAGTTTCTACATGTTTGTTAATTAGATCGAAACTCCTAATTATTAATTAATTGAAAAAGGAGTATGTTTAATGCGGTAATCTCAGAAATAAACCTTATTATGCTGTTGTAATGAACAGAATCATCTTGAAAAGAACGAATTGTTTAGCAGTTTTGAGAGATGAGAGAGAATACACAAGTTAAGGACAGAGAGAGAGAAGAGAATAAACGTGCTCGTGTGTTAAAAACCGTGTGATCGAGCAATGAGCAAGCAGACACGTATTTATAGGCACAGGGGAAAAACGAGGGAAAAACCCTGCGTATAGCTGCGTATATACGCAGGTGCCTGCGTATATATGCAGTCTGCATATACGCAGGTGACCTGCGTATATACGCAAGCCTCTGCGTATATATTTTTCCAAAACTCGAAAAATTTTGATTTCCTCCATTTTATTCGTGATTTCCTTGTTCGACCACCTAGACACCCTTGCTCTCCAAGCAAGGAGTTCTAGAGTGTTCTAGAAGATTCCATGTATTCCAGTATTTTCTTTGTATTATTGTTTTTTGGATTTTCTGCGTATAAAAACTTATAAAAATCATAGAAAAATGTAGAAAATCAGAAAAAATAATCTAAAAATACTGGTGATCTCAGAAAAATTGTAAGAGTGCAATGAAAAGTTGAAATTAATGAACGTTCAAGAACGTGGGGCCATTAATTTGGCACCAACGTTTCGKGCGTCCGTGAATAACCTTTATAGGCACGGTGGCGACTCCCCTTACTCGAAAACACTACCCCAAYGCACTCACGTGCGGGTTCCGTGGCTCAAGCCCACGCAAAGCACCTCAATGTAGTACCAAGCCGCGCGCCCGCTATACGCGAGGGCGCGGCCCACGTCCTACAATCGCGGAGAGGTAAGCACCCCTCACGATGATCCTCTAGTAGTTGAAATGAAGGTGACGAATAAGCGTGTCCGTCGCATTCTTATTGATACGGGAAGCTGCTCAGACATATTAAGCTTTGAATGTATCCAAAAATTGAAGTACAATGACGATGATTTGGTGCCCTGCCATAACCCTATTATTGGTTTCGACGGAGGCATCATATAGCCTGTCGGCACAGTCAGTCTCATTTTGCGGCTAGGCCGGGAGAATGTTTGTAGACACATGAGAGTCAAATTTTTGGTAGTTAAAAACATGATGCATGGCCTACAACGTCATCATAGGCTGGCCAACACTCAATGCTTCCAAGTCAATGGTGGTAACACATCTAATGCTTATGAAGTTTTTAAGCCACGAGGGTAAGATTGACACAATTTATGGTGATCAACAAGTCGCTCGAGAGTGCTATCTTACCACTGTCAAGCCACTTGCTGGGGGCAAGGATAAATAAGAAGCTGGACCATCAAAGTTAAGATTTTAGAAGAAAATAAAAACAGGAGAAGTGCTAATGGTACATGGCGCTCACCAGGAGGCAATGGCTATCCATGGGCTATTCGCTTCCATCTCTCGCCCTAAACCAGGGGGTCAACAAGAAGATTTCGCCATAGATCCCACACTACCTAAAAGAACAGTCAATGTTGGTGATGCTATGAGCGATGTGCTAGGGCAAGAAGTTAAAGACTTGCTAAAGGAATACAAAGATGTCTTCGCCTATTCAGCGGAAGAAATGCCAAGGCTCGATCCAAAGATCGCCCAACATAGCTTAAATGTTGACCCCACAATCAAACCAGTTAAACAAAAGAAAAGAAACTTGGGACCGGTGCGCAGCAAGGCGGTCGACGAGGAAGTGAAGAAATTGCAAGACGCTGGGTTCATTCGTCCATGCCAGTATATCCAGAGTGGGTAGAAAATGTGGTGCTAGTCCCCAGGCCAAATGGGACATGGAGAATGTGTGTAGACTATACCGGTCTGAACAAGGCTTGTCCCAAAGATAGCTTCCTACTTCCAAAAATTGACAAGCTAGTAGATTCTACAACAGGCACAAGGCCATGAGCTTCGTAGATGCTTATTCAGGATTTCATCAAATCCCTGTCAAGGAGGAAGACCAGGACAAAACAGCCTTTGTTGTTGACAACGGGTTGTATTGTTACAAGGTAATGCCATTCGGCTTAAGAAATGCCCCTGCAAACTTCCAAAGATGTGTAAACAGCATCTTTGCTAAGCAACTTAGAAGGAATGTAGAAGCCTACATCGATGATATGATCATCAAGAGCAAGAAGAAGGAAAATCATGTCAGAGACCTACAAGAAAGCTTTGAAACACTRCGCCACTTCGGCATGAAGCTGAAGCTGAAGAAGTGTATGTTCGGAGTCACGTCTGGCAAGTTTTTGGGGTTCTTAGTTGATGAAAGAGGTATTGAGGCCAACCCCGACAAAGTAAAGGTTTTCCTGGACATGCAATCACCTTGTAACGTGAAGGAAGTTCAAAGGTTGACGGGGTGTCTAGCAGCGTTAGTAAGGTTCCTCTCCAAGTTTGGGGACAAATGTCAATACTTCTTTAAGGCAATCAAGAAGAGCGTAAAATTCGAATGGAGTGAAGAAGCAGAGGCAGCTTTCATCAAGCTCAAAGAACATCTTCATTCACTTCCAAGGTTGGTAAGCCCCATGGAAGGAGAGACCCTATACATGTATCTCTCGGTTTCGGAACATGCCTTGTAGGCATTGTTGGTAGATGATGAGAGAGAAGAAGCTTWATTGCCAGTTTACTTTGAAAGTCATGTACTTCAAGGGGCAGAAATGCGCTACGCCACTTCTGAAAAAATTGGCTTAGCACTCATGATGGCTARCAAGACGCTCCGTCCTTACTTTGCGGCACACAAGATCATCGTCTACATCGACCAACCTATTAAGCAACCATTGACTAAGCTGGAGTCGTCGGGGAGAATGTTGAAATGGGCGATAGCATTGAATGGGTTCAACGTTTAGTTCGAGCCGAGGAARGCCATAAAGGGGTAAGCCCTAACRGAATTTATTGCGAAAATGACCAGGCCTCCCCCAGACGAAACGTCAAGCGACGTTTGGACACTATTTGTAGATAGAAAATCATCCCAAAACGATTATGGGGCAAGGATCTTATTCAAGTCCCCAGAAGGAGATACTTTCGAGTATTCTATGCGATTCAAATTCCAAACATCTAACAATAATGAAGCTGAGCATGAAGCTCTGGTGACAAGAATTAGAATGTGCAAAGCGGCCGGGGCAAGAAGGATCGATGTTATGTATGACTCTTAGTTAGTGGTGAGCCAGGTCAACGGAGAATATGAAGCCAGAGATGAAAACATGATTAAGTACCTTGACATGGTAAAAAAAGAGGTTGAGGGGTTGGAAAGGTTTCACCTAATGAAAGTGCCTAGTTCTGAAAACAATCAAGCCGACGCTTTGTTCAAGTTGGCTAGCTCAGCTACCGGCGATTCTCTAAGATCAGTCTTTTGGGAAGTAAAGAACCAAAGAAGTATTGTCGAGCTGGACGAGGTGCATTTCATCAATCAAGGAAGCACATGGATGGACGAAATCATAGAGTATAAACAAACCGAAATCCTTCCTCTTAATCCCAAGAAGGTAAAATATGTCAAGCGATGTGACACATGGTTTGTGTATTGGAATGGCCATCTCTACAAAAAAATCTTTCTCTCATCCTTTGCTCAAATGCATCACTCTTGAGAAAGGGGCAGAAGTGTTGGATGACATTCATCAAGGCCAATGTGGTTCTCACATCGGGGCAAGATCCTTGGCAGAGAAGACACTCATGACGGAGTACTACTGGCCAAATTTGAGAGAGGATGCGGCCAATCTAGTCAAGAAATTCCAACATTCATCAGAAGTCGGCAAATCAGCTATCTCCCGTGCTATCTCCCTTACCGTTTKCCTAGTAGGGGTGTTGATATTCTTGGACCTTTTCCTCGGGCTCCAAGGCAAAAGAAATTCTTGATCGTAGCTGTGGATTATTTCACCAAGCACTAGTAGAAAAAAGCTCATTTGTCGCGGTTAATTAGGGCTTATTTGTTGCGGTTTTGAACCGCAACAAATGAGACTGCAAAAAGTACTATTTGCTGCGGTTGTAACCGCAACAAATAGTCTATATTTTTTTAAAAAACAAATCCAATATATAGACAGCCCCATATATATATACGAGATTGTCTATATATTGCAAATTTTATACATATATACATGAACTATCTGTCATTATATCATTATGTGATTGAGAAATGTAAAAACAAACAAACTTATATATATATATATATATATATATTATATATATATATATATATATATATATATATATATATATATATATAAATATATTATATATTTTATATATATATATATATATATATATATATATATATATATATAATATATATATATATTATATATATATATATATATATATTGATTAGGTAAATAATTACAGTATATTACATAAAAATTTAAACCACTAATTACGTGAAAACTAAAAATACAGCAGATGAATCACAGGTCATATGACACGATCTATCACAGATTACTTGGAGTTGCACCACAAATTTACCTGTAAAGGCATCAATAAAACGAGGTTAAAAAAATCGAAAATTGAAAAACAGATTTAAAAAATAAAACAAGGAAAGAAATCAAAAAACCAATACCAAAAACAACTGTGAAAACAAGTAGGCTAATGGAACCATAAAAATCAAAGAATCATAGATCGACCCCCAATTCTTCTTCACTATTCATAAGTGGTTTAAAAGTACATCAGTGGTTCACGCATATAAACCTGCAAAAACAATATGGAACAATGTTATAGATCTACAAACAATCATAATTTAATCAAAAAATGAAAAATTACGACAATCAAAAATTCAGAAAAAAACCCATAACCCAGAAATTAAAAATCAGCAACCAAAATTCAAAAATAAAAAATTTCAACAAAAAATGATATACAAGTATTAAATCAATATATACATGTTAATTTTGACAATTAACAATCAAAATTCAAGAATTTCATTAAACGAAAAAACATCAAAAAACATCATGTAATGAAAAATAACGAAATCAAAATACATCCAAAAAAACACTGAAAACAAAAATCAAATTCGAAGAGTTCTTTGAACGAGCGATGACATCCCACAAAACGAATCTCTCAGCAACAAACGAAATAAAAAATGAAAAATAACAAAATCAAAATTAAAAATCGAATGAAGTCAAAAACCAAACACAATCACACAATTAAATGCGAACCCTAAATTTCGAAAAAAAAAACAAAAATTCAAAAGAAAAAATAAAAGCAAAACTCTAGATCTAGAAGAATCAAAAGAAAAAAACAAAAAATTTCAAAAAATCAAAATAAACAAACGAAAATCTCATATATAGAAGAAAACACCGAAAAAAATACAATTCTTTTTACAACAAACCCAGAAAACCCAAAAAAAAAACAATTTTAAAAAATACAAGCCTAGAAAACCATTATTTTGAACCCATAATATGAAAAACGAAAATTCTAAACCGAAATCAGAAGAAAAAAATTACTAGATCTTAAAAAACGAAATAAAAAAAACGAACAATCAGAGGTTTGAGAGAGAGTGAATGAAAAAYCTAGATCTAATTAAAAAAGGGAAAACAACTAACCTTAGAATAGAAATAGGCAATTGCAACGGCGTCCTCGGTGGTGAGCTCATGGCTGTGGGGAGAGCTCGTGAGGTTTGGTGAGATCGTAGGTGGTTGTGGTGAGGTGGGTTTTGTGCAAAGGAGGGTGGTGAGGTGGGTTTTGTGCAAGTAGAGGATAGATCTGAAAGAGAGGAGAGAGAAGTGAAAGAAAGAGAGAAGGGCGGTTGATGGAGTGTAAGGTGAGAGAGAATGAGAATGGRGTATGAGAGGAGAATRGGCGGTTAATTAGGGTTTTTGTGTGTTTGTATACGTGGGTGGAATATTTTGTGTGTTTGTGTGTATACACGCGTTCGTGTGTTTGTGGAATATTTTGTTTAATTTTTTTTAATTCAAAGTATATGTTGCGGTTTAGCCAAATAACCACAGCATATAAGCTATACCCAAATTTTAACACTTTATTTGTTGCGGTTGTTATAAAAACCGTAGCAAAAACTGTTATTTGCTGTGGTTTTTATACAACCGCAGCAAATGACCCGCATTATATGATGTTTTTTCTACTAGTGAAGTGGGTGGAAGCCGAGCCAATCAGAAACATCAAAGTGTCAAACGTCCAGGGTTTCTTGACAAGGAATATTATCACTCATTATGGTGTGCCTCAGTCCATAGTCTTCGACAATGGTCCTCAGTTCGATTCCAATATCCTCACCAATTGGCTATCGGATCAAGGCATCACAGCACACTTTGCCTCCTTAGCACACCCACAGGCCAATGGACAAGTCGAGTCCTTCAAAAAAATCATCAGCAATGGGTTGAAGAAAAAGCTAGATCATGCTAAGGGTCTATGGGCGGATGAGCTATACAACGTGCTCTGGTCAATTTGGACGACCGTGAAGAACTCAATGGGCAAGGCACCATTCACACTTGTCTTTGGCTCGGACGCCGTACTTCTAATTGAAATGTACGAGCCAACCCTACGGGTTATGATGTACACGGAAGAAGGAAATTGGGAAGCCATGAAATGTAATCTCGATCTCGTACCTGAAATCCGGGGCAAAGCTCTTCTTCGCCAACAAATATATAAGTTAAGGATGTCACAAGAATACAACAAGAGAGTCAACCATAGGCCTCTCCAATTGGGAGACCTAGTGTTAAGAAAGATGGAATCCACTATAAGGGCAAAGGAAGATGGAAAGTTGATTCTAAATTGGGAAGGTCCTTACAAGATTTGTGAGGTGCTAAGGGATGGCACATTTAAGTTAACAGATGGAAGTGGACAATGTTTAACTCATCTATGGAATGCCGACAACCTCAGAAAATACTATGTTTAAACAAACATTTTTAAGTCGACCTGAAGGTGCTCATTCTAAGCCAAGTTGCTAAGCGTGCACCCGCATTGTCAAGTTTGAGTCGACCTGAAGGCTCTCAAAGCTTGTAAATTTTGAAGAATCAAGATTGAATGAAAGCCTTCAATACTTTGAACTTCTATTTAGTGTTACCTTTCAGGGGCAGCTCCCCTCCTTAGACATAGAGAGAAATTCAAAGCGAAAAACTACACTCATGGCCTAACTCAAAACGAGATAAAAGTGATAATTTGTTTGTTAAAATTAACCTAAAAAATTGACAAATTTTTAACAAGTTGTATGTTTAGAATTTTTGAACTTGACAAAGTGTTTAAAAGTTTGATCTAAAAGGCAAAGGACAAACATCCCTGGATATGCGAAGGGCAAACGTCCCTGGATATGCGAAGGGAAAACGACCTTGGATAAAACGCGAAGGGCAAATGTCCCTACCTATTTGCGAGATGCGAACTCACCATTTTGTAAAATCTACAAAAGCTGATTCGCATTGTAAATTAACCATGTGCGAGGTGCAATCTCACTGTTTTGTAAACAAAACGGAAACAGACTCGCACTACGCAACATATCAGGGCAAACGACCCATGATAGATGAAGGAAATTATACAAAGTATAAGGCTTCGACCTATCAAGCAGACATGGGAAAAATACCCGCCGCCTTGCCTACTGTCTGAAGTAACTACTGCCAAGCTAAAGTGCGAGTGGCTAGCTCACCGTTTTGTAAAAAAGTTCAAATGAGGCTCGCACATTGCAGCATACAAAGACAACTCGCGAGTGGCGAGCTTATCGTTTTGTAAAAACAATCGAATGATGTTCGCATAATGCATCGTCATTGGAACTAGCATATGAAACTTACGACTTCCTTGACTCAATCTCCAAGTTTAAGGGCAATCAGTATGATTGATTGACTTTACACCACTGCTAGGTCTCAAGTCAATTAATTCTTAAAATCTATAACTTGGACATTTCGCACACGAAAGAGTTCTCGCTGTTCAAGGGAGATATTGCTCACACCTGTGGATTTGAACAAATGTGTATCCCATGCGACCAAAAGGAACACATGGACTACAGGGGGAAGTGTACCTAAGAAAGAAAGTGCAAAGATAAAAAAGCGAAACTACAAACTTAAAACACATGATGGATGACAAGAAGAGTTCTAATAGATTTGAAAGTTCGAATTGCATGCCATCTTGATTAGCAAAAAAAAAAATGTGCGAAGACTGGTACTTATACAAAATAAACATTGTTACAAAATAGTACATCGCCAAGTTGGACAGTTGAGGTGCGAGGAGAGGAGATCATCAGCGAATGCGAACATCTGTGTTTACATCAATGACGTTTTCAATGTCGATGAGCTCATCATGGTCTTGCTCGTCGCCATTCTTGGCATCATCAACGTTGCCTTCACCCCCGTCATTATCACCTCCCTCCTCACTGCTGCTCCTGCCTTCCTTGCGAGGCTCGCCCTCATTGTCARAAGAAGAAGGCTCTGAATCCATCGAGTGCTCAATGTCGACGTAGGTGTATTTGAAGTCTTTCTCGAGCAGTGGAGGTCTTGGCTCTTCCTTGGTGTCAGGCATCTTTTGAATGATGCTGATAGTCTCAATGTAGTCCAATCTTTCCTTGAATCAGCGAAAAAGATAAGTCTTCTTCGCAGGAAAGAGATGTCAAGCTTCCTCCATTAAAGTTCGCATTTCTTCAATGCCTGAGTTCTTTGCCTCTGCGAACTTGATTTTCTGATTCTTCTTCAGTTCTGCGAGCTCCCTATCTTGTTCCTCAACAATGAAGCGAAGTTTGGCCAATTCATCTTGAACACTTGCCTCTGCCTTCGCCTTCACCTCCTCTTCAATGTTGGGCATCGCAACAGCAAGCCTCGCAGCAACTTCAACTTCATCCCTCTCAGCGACGGCTTTATTCACTCGCTCCTCCTCCTTCTCAGCAGACTCGGCCACATGCTTGTCTAGGGGGTTGGCCTTTTGAAGCAAAGAGTGGTAGCCCTCTAGTGACTTGCGATAGGCAGCCTTGACCTCATTCARGCTATGGCCAAGAGTATAAGTAGCCTCCGCATCATCCACCTTCACAGCAAGGGTCTGCTGCTGGAGGTACTCAAGTGACTCTTAGTATAGCAGCTCCTTATGTTTGGCCTCCCTGTTGGCCCTTCACATTGCCTTCGCAACGCCGTCCAATTGCACCATCAACTGAACAAGCAAGGAACATATGTCAGATTTGAAAAGTACGAGGGGAGATAATTAGAGAAAAATAAAATGAATATAAGGAAAGATAACTTACATCTGCGAGCCCACTCATTATGAGCCCACAAGAACCAGCTGCATAGCCTACGAGGCTGTCCTTGTACTCCTTATTGCACAGCGGACCATCTTGTCCACTATCTTCTTATTCTTGTCAGCACTAAATTTGCGCAAAGAATAGTGGTCRACATCATCCACCTCCAGCCACCTTGAGTCCTCCAGTTCATTAGCAGAGAGAGTAGAAACCATCGAAGGGTGTTTCTTTGCCACAAACCTGTCCAAGCCTTAGACAAAGTTCTCGTCGACGCGAAGCGACGGACTTATCTGCTTCTCTGGCCTGGTACGATGAGAGGAGAAGTAATCAGTGGAGGCTCGACAGCTGGGTCAGTTAACAGCTCCTCGAAGTTTATTTTGTCGAGGCCCTCCACATAATTTTGAAGGAAAGAACTTTAGAGCCTCGGCCAGCTTGCGAAGCTCCTCCAATTCCTCCTTAGTTGGAACTGAAGAAGGAGGCTTGTCTTGTGCGAGCTTGCTGATCTCGCCAGTCGCCTCAAAATCCACAAAGGTATCCTGGTTGAAAGGAGTGCCCCCTCCGCAGTACATGGTACATAAGGAACGGTATCTGAGTCAGACTAACCATCTGGATTTGGGAGGCGAGGGAATGAAAGGGGAGAATCATGCAAAGTCTTGGATCTCCTTTCATAAGTCACCTCCGAGGACTACRACTTACTAAAGGGTTCGCCGTCTAAACAATGCAGGATCCAAGCCATACATGTTAAAGATGCGAACCTCAGTGGGATGAGCTTTTGGACCCAAAACTGAACTGCGAGGAATAGTAGATGGTGTACTTGTGGCTTGGTGCTTCTTTACCTCTGGCTCAACCAACGAAGGCGAGGGCTGCCTCTTCTCACCTACTTGAGCAGAGTGTGAGGAGTCCCCATTTGGTGTAGGAGGAGGAGGAGGGCTTCGCCTTGGTCGCTTGGGCTTGTCAGCAGCCTCTACGACCTTCTTGCCTTTGCCGCTGACATCGGCTGATCTCTTACGGCCCTCATCAGCTTTGGGCTCGCTTATTTTGACCCTAGGAGGCACGGGCTCCTTAGGTTTGGTGGATTTCCCCTCCGATTGCGAAGGGTTTGATTTGTCTGGTCTCTTCTCCCCGCTGCACGAGGAGTGCTTTGATCTCTTTTTCTCCTCGCTGTGTAAGGAGTGTTTTGTCTTCTCTTTCTCCTCGCCCTGCAAAGAGTGCGCCCTCTTCTCCACATGATATGGAGAAGACTTCATCTTGTCATCTGCCTTGGGAGCGGATTTAGAAGGTTTGTCCTTCTTGGGAGTTGAGGCCTTCGCAGCCTTTAGGATATCGGAAGGATTCTCAAGCTTCTGCAAAATTAAAAAATTCCAAGTGAGACTCAACGCAGACAACAAAAAATAAATTGACTTGCACCTCGCATTTGAGCAATGTTCATGCAAGATGCGAGCCCATTGCCTTGGCATTTGAGAAAATTTTCATGCAGAGATCAAAAGCAAAGAGTGCGAGAGAGGATACTTACCCGATGAATGGTGTTCTTCTCGCCCAGAGTCTTGAGCCGCCACTGGGTTGCAAAGGCTTGAAAGTCATCATTCGCCATTATCCCACCTAGGCGATCTGAGAGTCTCGCACGAGCAGAATCTACGAGAAGGAACACTTGGTCAGACACAATTCAAGCAATGAAAAATATTAGGGAAATCAAAAGACTACCTCTCAACTCTYGCTTAACTTTGTGACCACCGGCGAGGCCAAAGGCTCGCAGAAAGTCCTAGTTGTAGAAGCATTCAAGTGTAGGGAGCCAGTTTTTGGGAACCTTGGTTTTGTGACCTAGGGCCCTATATGTGTACTCCGTGGTCTCGAAGTACTCCAACTGCTTCACAATGTCTGGGGTCCCCAAGCTCACTTTCCTTGTATGAGTTCTGAAATGTTGTCCAAGTGGAGAGGATTTTGGCGAGGGCTGTGTCTAGGGCTGAGCACAGGTCCGATTTGGACTTGAAACCGGACCGGATCGGACCGGAATTTGGACCGGATCGTTAATTCCGGTCAAGGTCCAAGTCCAAAGAAATATGAGATTCCGGTTTTCCGGTCCGGTTCGGTCCAAAATCGGAATATTCCGGTCCAGACCGGAATTTTTAAAAATATATTTTTTTTTCCTTAAGCTAAATTACTGAGTATACTGACTTTACTAGTTATTAGGACTTATCACATTATTATTCACACTCTAAGTCTCTGCTACTCACAGCTCTCACGCAATTCATTCATTTCCTCCATCTTTTTTCTCCTCTCTCCTATCGTTGCTCCTCCGCAGCCCTCCACTCCGCCACTCCTCTAAAGGCCCACCCTCCTCTCCGCTGCTCCGCAACTCCTCGGCCGTCGTCAGCAGCGGCTAGCGCCTAGCAGTTGCTTCTCTCCTCGGTCGTCGTCAGCAACACCGTCGTCCCCTCTAGTGTCGTGGCCGCCGTCGTCGTTCTCTCGTCCACTGCAGCACGGTCATCGTCTCCTGCTACAGTAGATCTACAAGTCAGTTGGTGGTTTTTTTTAATTTTTGTTTCTATTTTTTTTGTTTAATTATTTCAATTAATTGAACTAAATTGTGAAATATAATGACTTGAAATTTAAAAATATAAATTATTTATTTGTTTTTGTCAATGTGTAAAGTGTAATTGTTTGTGATTGTGTGTGAATCTGTGATTGTAAATGGCGTGAGTTTTTTTTTTTTTTTTTGCTAATAATTTTTAAAGATATTATTTAAATTTTTCTTTGCCAATTGCAAATTGCTATACGATTGAACAATGAACACAAACTATTGCCTTCTACATTTATTATTACTTCTTTTTTTCTTCAAAAAAAACAGGTCTAACARGTCCAAAACCGGACCGGAATTGATTCAGGTTCGATCCAGGTCCGTAAAAACTTCTGATTGCGGTTTTCCGGTCCAGCCGGTTCCGGTCCGGTCCGGTTCTGGATCGGTGCTCAGCCCTAGGTTTGTCATCTGTATGTACCAGGAAGAAGTCATTCCTCCAATTGTACACTTTATTAGGCTTGTCCAAGGAGGTCATGTACTTCTCCTTTTGCGAGAGCTGGAACCAACCAGCCTGACATTTGTTGTTCTTAGAAATCAGATGCATGCGAAGGAAGGCTCCAGTGAGACATGGCCAGTTCTTCACCTTGTAGGTGGCCATGTATCCAAGGACGTGACACCAAGATTGCGGTGTCAACTGTGCGATGCCTATGCCATAGGCTTTCATCAAATTTATTATGAAGGGGTTTAAGGGGAAGCGAAGCCCCAAGTCCACCACCRCTTTGTAAACTGCGAAGGTGTTCTCAGTTGTTTGGGTAATCGCAGTTCCCTCAGCAGGGATCACAAACCTCTCCTTTACTTCAGGCGAGACGAAGCCAATGCGAGGAGTGTAGATATGCTGGAACTGTTGAAATGCGACCCTCCAAGCCTTTCGCACTATAGTTGAGGAAGGACTGTCCTTGTYTTTGTCATCGTCCTCGGATTCCTCCTCGACGGGTTTATTTTTGGTCAGCCAGGTGAGAGGAGCCTAGTAAAAAATCTACTTCATCGTCGCTACCCATGGCCATGGCCGCATCTATGCGAGCACTCAAGTCCTCCTCGTTAGTGCTCTCATACTGGGAGTCTGGTCCTCTTCCCGAATTTGATTTTCGAGTTTCCTATGTGTGATGGTCTTATGGCGAGGCATCCTGTCATGAACATACAGAATGTCAAGGATGGGAGGAGGGTCTACCGAGTGCGAGAACAAAAACCAAGGGTAGAAGAGTACGCAGTTAAATTTGAGTCAGGCGAAGTTGGACTAGGCTCTTCCAAGCCCCCAACTCTATTCTTATTGGGCGAAGATTCCGTAGAATTTGCGTCTCCTTGTTCACGCGTCCTTCAAATATTGGATCAAAGAGATCTACGTGGCAAGGGCTACTGATTTAGGTAATCTGGGCCGAAACGGGACAGAGAACCGACGTTCCTACACTAAAATAGTAGTAAGGAACACAAGGAGGTATGGATGGTTGACAAGTGTCACATATCCAAGGGTTGCCTTGCTTATTGAGGGATTGCCTATAAATACCCCGAAAAACCTCATTAATGACACACCTTAGAACTCATTAATTGCATTCAACTTCCAACCAACTTGAGAGCATCCCCCACTACTTTCTCTCACTCGCCTAGCACTTTTATTCCCTTAAATCCGTACTTACTTAAGCATCGGAGGGGAGATAATCCGAATAGGAGTATTCTCCTTTGTGTAGGTGCCAGGGCACATTGGAAGTGCTAGGAGCAAGACGATTTCCAACATTGACCAACAACAACAACAACAACAACAACAACAACAACAACAACAACAATAATCTAATTTTGTACGGACCTTTTTGCCCTCAAAGATAGCATTAAATAATAAAATATACAATAAATAAATAAAAATAAATAAAAAACAAAACAAAAAGTTAAAAAAATCTTCTCTAAAAAATTATTTTAAAAATATGGAAAGATAGTTAATGTGACAAACATCTAAGTAAAAAAGATAAAAATCAAATAAAATAAAAAAAATTTCTATCATCTAAATGAAAAATAACATAAAAAATAAAATATAACGATATGTATGTATCAATAGAACACAATTGTTTTAGTATTCATCTATTCAATAGTTTAGTTGTTATTCTTTTCAACATAAAATTTCCTTAAATATCATTTTTTTTCGATTTCAAATCTGTCGCGTGTTTATACCTTTTCATGCATCTACATCTATATTTTAAAAAACAGAACGTTAAAGCAAATGTTATTCGATTGTATGACATCAGATACAAAAATCAGAACAAAAGGATTTAGAAGTTGATTTTAATTGATATCATGGTAATCATTTTTTTCATCAATTAGCGTCTATTATACGGAGTACTCCGTATGTGAAACAATTCTAAATATTTATCATGTTTACTGTTGTTTTCATTAGCATCTATTATACGGTGTATATGAAACTATTTTAATTTAATTATTTCTCATGTTTTTATTAAAGAGAAGTCATTAAATTTATAATTCTAATTGTTTCTCAAGTTTTTTAAGTAAAAAGCCTACTATAAAGCTCACAAATAATGTTGGAAAGGGCCGGGGAACTTAAACAAAAATCTCTATCAATCTCAAGTACTCCATAAACAAAATATAATATAGAAAATTTTGCTTTGAAAAATAAAACAGAAAAATAGAAAATTAAAATTAAACAAAAAAATTATCTAAAACAAAAATAAAATAATGTAAAATAACAAAAAAACTATCTTTCCCTAAAAAACATTAATTTCCTAATAAAACCAAAGATTTATCGACTTATCTAAAAAATAAGAAATTTTAACTTTAAAAAACTAAAAGAAAAACAAGATAAGATTAAAAAGATTATGATATTAATATCAATTCTATTAATGTATGAAAAAATAGATTTAAAAAAAAAAAACAATGTGAAAAAAATAATACAATAAAAATGTGAATGTTACATCTTCTATTTAAAATATTGTTCAAAAATCAAAAGAAAAAACCTATTTATTTCAGTTAACTAAAAATAAAATAGAAATCTTTTACGTAATAAATATAAAAATGAAAATTATTAAAAAAAATTAACATATCCTAAAATATCCACAAAACTGCGTGCCATTTATCTTGTAATAATAAATAATAGATAATAATAATATTAATAATAATAATATATAATAATAATCTATATAATAATAAAATAATATATATAATATAAATAATAATAATAATAAAATCAATAATAAAATATTAATTAATATATATAATAAATAATAATAATAAAATAATAATAATAATCAATATAATAATTAAATAATGAATAATAATTAATAATATAAATAATATTATAATAATCAATCACACACCAACCACAGATTATATAGTTATATATTAACCAAGATTAATTTAATACCTAAGTTGAATAGTTAAATATTAACCCAAAGATATATTATTATTAATAGTTAAATATTAATCACAATATTTAATAGTTGAATAGTTATGTATTAATCTCATGATTAATATTAGTCTAAAATTAAATAATTCAGTTCAGTCCAGTTCAATTCAACCTATTTCAATTCAATTGATTTGATTTAATGTAAACAGACCCTTAGTTCAGTTCAGATCAGTTAAATCAATCCAAAGAAACTAAGTCGTAGTGTATGCTTGGTGCACTATAAATTTATTGTGTATTTGATGCACACAAGAACTTATTATATAAGATACGAAGTACATACGATTTCTAATATAAGCTCCTTAACTAAGGTCTCGAGTTGGAGCCTTGGGAATGGAAACAATCTAGTTTGGAGAGATGCTACCCATCGAGGTACCCATGGGAAATTAGTCTACTCGCCAAAAGGCGGTGAGAACTCCTCGTAGTAGTGTCAAAAAAAATATTTTATTGAGTGACAAAATATTGTGAGTATGGAGTATTTTTATTGACTAATACCCAATTCAACCTAAACTATTTTTTATGACAATATTTTGGGCCCGTTGCAAAAGTAGATGTTTTATCACAGTATTTTAATATATTTCTTCCGTTTTAAATTACTCACTACACTTCCTATTTTAAGGAATTTTCATAATACCTGCTACACTTTCTTTCTGAGAAATATTCTCTCTCTACCTCTCTACTCTCACATAGTCACATGGGTCCCCTTTACCTTTACTCTTTCTCACTATATATCTTACTTTGTTAAAATTTTACCTAGGAGTCGGTGAATTTAGATGTGTAGCAAGTCTTCTAGAGGAAGTAATCACTATCTATGTAATTTGTGTTTTATTCAATTTTTCAATTGGTAGATTATACACAGGGGTATATGATGCACATCGTACACAGAGTCTATAATGTAACTTTTTCGTATAAAATGTGACTTATTTTTATGTTAGGAAATGAACAAATCATTTTTTTGTGATGAACATTATAAAATTATACTTTTCATATAACAAACATTACAAAACTAATTATCATTTTGTTGTACAATATTGATTTCACATGAAAATATTGTTATGATCTTTTACACTATTATTCATATGCGTATTACTTATTCATCTATATAATGYTATTGTTCATTTAAAGTATCACTAGCATCATACACTAGTGTATGATCCTTTTTGCCAATTTTTTATTTATATTTTAAGCACCTTCGTATATATCCTTGCGCTATGTTTAAAATGTTGAACAAAACCTAAAACGAAAGGGAAAAAATTAAATATTGCAAAAAAAAAAAAATTAAAAAATAAATAAATAAATGTGTGGACACGGTTTGTGGTAGACCGTAGACCAATTAGTCAGTTGACTTGAAACGAAACTCTGCATTTGTGAGGGATTGATTGATAAAGCAATTTGGGGCTTTTAAATTGTGATTGTGGTTCTTGTTTATCTTCGTTTTCTGTAAAAAAAAAACAATAATACACTCCTCTAAATTAAAGACTAAACTACAAACTTGAAGGGGGTTGTTTTGGTTTGTTGCATTTTAATTATATAAGGGAGCTTAATTGGGAGTCTTACTGTTTCTGCTGGAAATGTCAAATGAAGTGGATGAAGTTCGATTGGAGTATTCAATTACGAGAAAGGAGAGTGTTGAGGTTGGGAGGCTATATCGTGATGATGGGTTGCTGTTATTAGACGCAGATCCACATTATTGGATTGAGAGTGCTAACCCCGCTGATCGCCTCTGTGTGCTAGCCTTGGAGTTGGTAGGTTATGGAGGGAAGAATATAGGTATAGATTGTGTCTCAATGCTCAACAACTTGCAACGCTTGGTGCTTCGTGATTGTTATCAACTCGAAGAATTACCAGAGAATTTGGGTGACTTTGGGAGCCTTACTCATCTCTCTATTCAACTTTGCGACAGGATTAAGTGGCTTCCGAATAGTATTGGGAAACTCTCCAACTTGAAAGTTTTAACGATCTATCATTGTGATTTCCTCGAAGATCTGCCTGCAACTTTGGGTGGCTTGGGGAGCCTTACTTGTCTCTCTATTGCATGGTGCGGGAGGATTAAGTGTCTTCCGAATAGTATTGGGAAACTCTCCAACTTGATAGATTTAAAGTTCGATAATTGCCCATCCCTCGAAGAACTGCCTGCAACTTTGGGTGACTTGGGGAGCCTGAATGATCTCTATATTGATCGTTGTTCTCAGCTGCAAGAATTGCCAGAGAATTTGGGTGAATTGGCGAGCCTTAATAATCTCTCTCTTATATACTGTCAACGCATTAAGTTACTTCCGAATAGTATTGGGAAACTCTCCAACTTGACAGCTTTAACGATCAATAGGTGTCAATCCCTCGAAGAACTGCCTGCCAACTTGGTGATCTGGAGAGCCTTACTTGTCTCTCTATTGAACATCGCGACAGGTGGCTTCCGAATAGTATTGGGAAACTCTCCAACTTGACAACTTTAAAGATCTTTTAGTTGTGAACCTCTCGAAGAACTGCCTGCAACTTTGGGTGACTTGGGAGCCTTACTCGTCTCACTATTAGGGTGCGAGAGGATTAAGTGGCTTCCGAATAGTATTGGGAAACTCTCCAACTTGACAGCTTTGACATCAGACTTTGTGATTCCCTTAAAGAACTACCTGCAATTTGGGCGAGCTGTCCAACCTATCGGTTCTCGATATTCAGAAGGACATTAAAAGGCTTCTTGGAGCATCGCCAACCTATCCAAGTTGAGACCTACATCTTCCCACATATTTCAGACTCACAACATTGCCAAGTCATTTGAATGACTCCCTTATTATTTATGTTGATGACGCCGATAACGGTAATGTTCGCAAAACCTGGGGAGAACTCAAACAGAGATAGCCCAATTTGGAAGTAAGTATTTTCACTTTCCATGTCATTTCAACATTCCTTGTTGCAATAATGGTGGTTATTTTCAATTATCTTTTCAACTTATTTTTTTATATTATTTTATTTTACTTATTCCTTCAATACACTAATTAATTCTTTACTCATTCGTGATGATGTTGGTGGAGGTTGTTTGTTTTTTCTTACATTTTCAAGGAGTCGTGCCTTACCTTTCTGCTGTAAATGTCTATTCACGCGCTTTAGTTCGATATATGCCTTCGGAGTCACAAAAGCAGAAAGTTCAGGTTTGGAGGCTACATTCTGATGTGGTTTTCTGTTATCGATAGAGATCCAGATGAATGGATTATGAGTAACCTGCTCATGTGTGAGTCTGTGCTAACCTTGGAGTTGAAATCACCGTCATGGAGAAGATAGGGTGTCTCAAAGCTCCACAATTTGCAACGGTTTGTTGCTTATAATTGTTATAACCTGCAAGAATTACAAGAGAATTTGGGTGACTTGGGGAGCCTTACTGATCTCTTATTGTAGGGTGCGGGAGGATTAAGTGGCTTCCGAATAGTATTGGGAAACTCTCCAACTTGACAGCTTAAAGATCCGTAATTGTGAATCCCTCGAAGAATTGCCTGCAACTGGGTGACTTGGGGAGCCTGAATGATCTCTCTATTAATACTGCTGGAGGATTAAGTGTCTTCCGAATAAGTTTGGGAAACTTTCCAACTTGACAGCTTTAGGATCAAGGGTTGTCCATCCATCGAAGAATGCCTGCAACTTTGGGCGAGCTTTCCAACCTATCGTTCTCGATATTCGGGAGTCCAACATTATAAGGCTTCCTTGGAGCATCGCCAACTTATCCAAGTTGAGTCGCCTACATCTTCCCACAGATTTCAGATTCACAACATTGCCAAGTCATTGAATGACTCCCTTATTATTTATGTTGATGACGCCCATGACGGTAATGTTCGCAAAACCTGGGGAGAACTCAAAACGGAGATAGCCCAATTTGGAAGTTAGTATTTTCACTTTCCAATGTCATTTCAACATTCTTGTTGCAATTCATGGTGGTTTAGTTTCAATTATCTTTTCAACTTATTTTTTTATATTATTTATTTACTTATTCCTTCAAAATACACTAATTAATCTTAATCTCATTCGTTGATGATTTGGTGGAGGTTGTTTTGTTTTTCTACATTTCAAGGGAGTCGTGCCTTACTCTTTCGCTGTAATGTCTATTCACGCAGCTTATGTTCGATATGCGTCGGAGTCAACAAAGCAGAAAGTTCAGGTTTTGAGGTCACATTCTGATGATGGTTTTCTGTTATCGGATAGAGATCCAATGAATGGATTATGAGTAACCCTGCTCATTGTGATCTGTGCTAACCTTGGAGTTGAAATCACCGTCAATGGAGAAGATAGGTGTGTCTCAAAGCTCCACAATTTGCAACGGTTGTTGCTTTATAATTGTATAACCTGCAAATTACCAGAGAATTTGGTGACTTGGGAGCCTTACTGATTCTTCTATTGTAGGGTGCGGGAGGATTAAGTGGCTTCCGAATAGTATTGGGAAACTCTCCAACTGACAGCTTAAAGATCCGTAATTGTGAATCCCTCGAAGAATTGCCTGCAACTTTGGGTGACTTGGGAGCCTGAATGATCTCTCTTTTATACGCTGGAGGATTAAGTGTCTTCCGAATAGTATTGGAAACTCTCCAACTTGACAGCTTTAAGGATCAAGGGTTGTCCATCCATCGAAGAACTGCCTGCAACTTTGGGCGAGCTTTCCAACCTATCGGTTCTCGATATTCAAAGTCCAACATTATAAGGCTCCTTGGAGCATCGCCAACTATCCAAGTTGAGTCGCCTACATCTTCCCACAGATTTCAGATTCACAACATTGCCAAGTCATTTGAATGACTCCCTTATTATTTGTTGATGACGCCCATGACGGTAATGTTCGCAAAACCTGGGGAGAACAAAACGGAGATAGCCCAATTTGGAAGTTAGTATTTTCACTTTCCATGTCATTCAACATTCTTGTTGCAATTCATGGTGGTTTAGTTTCAATTATCTTTTCAACTTATTTTTTATATTTATTTATTTGTTTTACTTATTCCTTCAAAATACACAGATGATTGCTACTATAAGAAAGAAGGATACTATGATTCATGGTATGACTCTAGTGAAAACAGCGAACTCACATCAAGTTCCATAGAGGAGGAGGATGAAGTGGATTTGCAATCGGAACGCGAAATCTTTAACCAGCAGGCATCACTGGACAGACCTGTAAATTCTACACCCAATGCTACCCAAATGCATGAAGGTAATTTGTTTTTTTATGTCAGTAAATGTCATTTTTACTCCATACTCTGCACAAAGTTGCATTAGCATCAATCCTTAATAGCAATGTAAGCAAGTTTCTTGAAAATTTCATGTTCATTGTGCCAATAGGTTCTGATTTCAGTGGCAGAACAGACCACATTGACAATGTCATTTCAAGTTCACTCAATCTTGATGAACATCACATTCCTAACAGCATATGCAAAGTTGATACTAATGCAAATGGGCTTGAAGGTACTTCTTAATTCTATAGAATAATGCGTCTACTCACTGCTATTTTTTCAGAGGTTAATTCTATAGAATAATGCGTCTACTCACTGCTATTTTTTCAGAGGTTAATTCTATAGAATAATGCGTCTACCATACAAGTTTAATTTTATGCAAGCAATTCAATTCTTCAAGTACTCGCTTTTTGTACTTATGTTGGAAGTGGTGTTTTGTCAATAGTCCGTGGTCTATATTAGTAGCAACTAGCAAGCCACCAATGACTCAATGAGGCTGTAATCTATTCGGAGTTTTTGTAGTTTATAATGGTGACTCTTGTCAAATTGTTAATCAATGCAGTTAGCGAGAACAACCCTCATGTACAACGAACGGTAATGTTTCCTTCAAGTGCTGCAAATCCAAATTCTAGTTTACAGGAAACTACTTTGAACGAGAGCAACAATGTACAAGCTTTTCCAAATAGAGAAACGGATGATAATGGAAATTGAACAGAGGATTGCGTCAGCTAATTCATCAGAAAATCCTATTCATGATAGGAGTGATAAACGGAAGAAGACTCATAAGATAGATATTCCCAGTGAGACACTAGAAGAACTCATGTCCCAAGGCATTACAACAGAAGAGGCTGCAAAGAAGCTTGGTGGTATGTTTCTGAAATCTTCGCAAATTATATGTACTTGTTGTTGAGTATTTTAATAATGTGGTTGATTCTAGACTAAAAAATGCCAGAAAATAAATAACAGTTGCATTACACGCAGAATTGCAGTGAGAAAGGGGTTCGGAATAGTRGTTCCAACTCCACCTTTGATCCTTGAGGTCAGAGGTTCCAACTTCAAGTACTGCTGTTGCCTGTTGGAGTCGCTGAAATAAGCCTTCTCATTAAGTTTATTTTTACTACTCGGCAGCATCTGTTTATATCATAAATAATAGTGTTGAAGTCTTAGATAAGTTGCATATACTTGATGATCTATTTACAATTTCCTATCTGTGGTTTATTTATTGTAATTTAACTTGTATCTTACATTTCGTTATTTTCACAATGCCAAAACCAGTTTCAAGACCTACAGTGGTGCGTTCTTTGAAAGAAAAAGGTATGAGCTGGCCAAGACCGAAAAAAATGAAACAACATCAGGACACAAGTAATGTTGTCCAAACCTCAATTCCTAATGCAATGAGAAAAACAGTCGAAGAGCCCTCTTTGGAATCTCAATGCCAGGTGGATGGCCAACAAATCGAGGAGCATTCAAATGCTGCAAAAGAGTGTACATCGTCAAATCCGGATGGACAACCAGATGGAAGTCCTAGTACTTTTGTTGTGAAGGCTACTCATAAAAAAGATTCGGTGAGGTTCGACTTCTCGTTGAGATCCAGCATTGAGCAACTTAAGGCCGAAGTGGGCAAGAGGCTAGAACTTGATGTGGGTAAATTTAAGATGAAGTACTTGGATGAAGAAAAGGAGTGGATGGTAATGGCTGATGTTACCGACTTAAAGCATGCTTGGGATCTTTCAAAATCATCTGGGAGCAATGTTATTAGATTGTCTATCGTAAAATGATGCCTAAATTTGATTTATGAATTGCTTTAGTTGTTAAATTAGTCACACAACTTCTAAAATTCCAAATTTCCAATCAATTTCTTTCTCATTTTCTTTTCAAATACCTCTCAAATTATATGGGAGCAATGTGTATTATTAATTATTCTATGTGTATTTTTGGGAGCAATATGTATTATGGTCACAACCCTGTTCTACTCCATGTGTATTTTTGGGTTTTCCTTCTAATAATCGTGGCTACAAGTATTATGATTTGTCTTCTAAAGTGTGCCCTCGAGTTTCTTTCAGTTTTTAAGCTGTAGCCATGCTTTTTAGAAATTTTAAGCTGTGTCCTATAATTTCTCCAAATTCTAAGTCATGTACTTATTTCACTTAAATTACTTTACTAGTAAAATTATTATAAGGAGACGGTTGTGGTAAGGTGGCGTGGGTGGTTTGTTGGTGGTGGCTTGTTTTTATTTTTATTTTTTTCATTTAACTTATTATAATTAACCATAGTTAAGTGATTTATGTGAAATAAGGGCATGACTTAGAATTTGAAAAAATTAGAGGGTACAACTTAAAATTTCTACGGAGTAAAAAACATGAATACAGCTTAGAAACTGAAAAAACTCGAGAGCATAGCGTAGAAAAATCCAAATTATTATTTTGTCGTTACGTTATTTTTGATGACCATGTATTCCCGTTTGCTACATTGCATTCTCCTAATTCGCGCGCAGTGCCCCTGAAAAATCCAAATTATTATTTGCATGTATAAAACACAAGTTTGCAAACAGAATAATGATATGATATATTTGCATATTTAACTTAGAAATATTGCAAGTATAATTATTTTGTTCACAAACACACTTTAATTTTTTATAATAAAAAAAACATGTCTACAACATTAATTTAATAACGATATCTTAAATTTACATAAATTTGCAAGTATATGATATATTTACATATGATGAAACTGACAAAATGGGTTGCTTCAACATTTTGCATGTTTTACATCAAGTCAAGCTTTAGAATCAAAGATAAGATCCATTAGAGCATTATTTTGACTCAAGGTGCTGATGGCCTTCCTATAAGGAGTTCAGGAACCTGGTTCAGGTCCAATGAGTAGGCAGGAGCGCGCCCATGATTTATTGTCAAAGCTTACAGGCCTTACACTTTATTACAATCTGCGTACTCATGAAATTTAAAGGCAGAAGCTTAGCTTAAGCTTCTGGATTAAGCATCCATTAGCTTCAAACATGTTACCCCACTTGCTAGCCATATGAGGAACTGGAAAAGCAAACACGAAGAGAAGAGAAATGATCTCAAACTAACTGTCAAATATATTGTGTTACATCATTAACATGCCATATCAAAAATTCARCACCTMAACTCACTATTGTGCATCCAATTATGATACTCACCGTAACAAGGTTCAACATCATAGCACATTGATACTCACTATTGACAACTTGTATTATTAATTTCTACCTTAGGCATAAAACAATAGTAATGTGTTCAATATCAAATACCACAAAGAAAAATCAACATGAACACGAACGAGAAAGGAAACCAGAACGAATAAACATTAAAGCTTAGACAAWTGATTGCAGATAATTATGACAACAAACTAAAACAAAATCGAAATTAGGCAAGCTTTAGGCATTATGTAGAATCAATTGCCACGCACATAATGAGGTAAGACTTTGAAGCAACACACCATTCAATTCTTCCTGTGATGCATTAACTTTGTTTAAATATTACTTACTGAGGTATAAATCATTTACTCCGTATATTCCAAAAACGAACATAAGAGATAGCCAAAGAGAGATGCAATAGCAGAGAGAATGAAGAGAAAAAAGCAGCTTCTTAGTATAGGAGTTTGTGAATTAAATTGTTCCRTTATGCACTGATATCTTCTTAGCAGACGGTTAAGCATTTACTAACAAAATCATTCAAAAAAAAAAACCCTGCCAATAACAGGTCAGTAGCCAAAATTGTTTAGTTTTTGATGTCAACAAATTGAACTTATTTCATATTACAATTAAGGAGAATAAAATCATTTAGTTTTATTAAACTTGTCCATACATATAAAAAGGGTCGGAATCCCAACATCTCAAACAAAAAATGGTTGGTCAATACCACCCACTAAAAAAAAAAAAAGCATTAAAGCACCCATTTTTCTACTGAATGACCATATACAATTCAGTAAAACACTCATTGATGCATTTCCAAAACTTAATCAATAGGGAAAACAGACATACAGATAGATAAAAGACAAACTTACCACATTCCAAAATTCCAAACTATTTAACGAAATCATCCCATTCAAAACCTSTTAYCATCTATTTTAGCAACAATGTTTCACAGGCCACCCACATCTCGGTCTTCATCTTCCACTTAACTCCGTAATTCAGTCTGAACTTGCTTCCAAAAACTTCAAAACCCTAAAATACGAATGAAAATAAGAATACACATCTACTATAAATGAAGGTGAAAATTTTAAAATCTCTACAAAATTGGGACATGTTGTGAACTTGTAACAATTAGTGGCAGAATTAGGTGGGTGCAATGGGGTACAACTATACCTTAAATTCAAAAAAAAAAAAATTAAAGCTAATCGGATTAGGATATAAGAAAACAGGGGAAAGCATATGCAAAGAATCCAAAGACATAAGTCACATACTCACATTACCTTAGCAGATGTGCCACCTCCTTTCTTAGCTGGATTTTCTCCATTGTTTAAGGGAATTGATGGCTCTGCAGCAGGGCACCGTTCACCAAAATGACGACGAACAAGTTTAATGAAGCTTTTGTGGTATCTCGGCTTGCTGACCAATAAGAAAAAAAATGAATGAAATTCCTCATGTTAGTTTTATAACTCCAGAATATATATTCCATATATCCTGGTACAAGAATTATTAAGGCCACCTTCCTAATGATGACCACCTTTCTGGTACAAGAAGTCAAGAACAGAAACACAAGACTAACATTCAGCCAGGTAAACAGACCTTACACAGTGGAATCGATAAAGAGATCCCTCAAATCACTCGAAAGATCCTTGTCGGTGGTCTCCAAATCAAAGAAAGCCTACAATGAAAACAAATGATCAGTCCACAACTTATCAATGCATTCAACCGCACCAACTACACGATGATGAGCTAATGAACAAATGTGGCAGAGTAATAGGGGATGAGAAAGACAGAAAAGCAATTAAATTAAAGAAATTCAATAACAATTTCAGCTTGTGTGGTTGGAGCTCTGGAAATTCAATAATTCAGAAAACTGATAAATCTATTCCTACAATGACATTAGTTTGATGCATCTGCCTAGTCTGTCTTCTCTTTCTAAATAAGAATGCCAAACCATTTGTTTACTCTTAAAGTCTTAATCACTTATGAATTATGATCATAATAAAAGCAAACAACAATTTTCTGAAAACAGAAATACTTAAAGAAATATCTTYATCTTTACTCTAAAAGTCTTAACATACCTTTTGAAATAGAACCCTGAAATCAATTCACTTGAACACACAACAAAATGAACTCACAGTAGAAACATCTTTATCTTTAATCCCTTAAAAGATTGCCGCCTCAAACTTACTCCAATTGAAAACATCTCCTTTTTGTGACTTCTTAATTTCTAATTCCTCAACAACTAACACTTGATAACATCCATCCATTTATGAAAAACCACGCAAATTGGATAAAATCCTAAGCAACCTACTGCATCATAACATATTAATTTCTAATTCCTAATTCCCCAATTCCTTTCAACCCCTTTGAAAATAACTTATAAATAATAAAAAATCTAACAGTGAAAAGAAAATAATTTGAAGCTTGAATAAAGTACTCTGAACAAACTAAAATCAGGCTCTGCAATTTGAAGCTTGAAAATGAATAATTTAAACACTGAAAATAAAATAATTTGAAGAATGAACAAATCCTAAAATACTGAATCTTAAATTGGGTTAAAATGAATTTGAAGATTTAAGAAACAGTTAGTCAGCAAGAAACATCATTAATGCGACCCACTACATATATATGAAGACTTTATGATACAAATAAACCACAAAAGTTGCAAACTTTCCTGCCAAATTGCTGAAAACATCAATCTTGTACACAATTTAAAACACCCTTCATTACCCCGGAAAGAAAGGTGGCTTATTTTTCCTTTCAWGCAGAACACATACAAATACAAGAACAGAACAGCAAGGCAATTAATAAGAAAACAAAAGCTCATACTCCGATAACGGAACAACAAGGTAATTAATAAGAGAACAAAGCTCATACCTGAGGTACAATTAAAGGTTGTATAAGACCTTACACCCGCTTCAACCCTATTAAGACCATTCGAAGCAGCCACCTCATTTAACATTGAAGCAGAAGACGACGAATAACCACCAGCACAAGAAGCTACATGCATGCACAATCAAACAAAAAATAAGATGGTGAGGTCTATGCAAAGAAGGATGCAAAAATGAAAATGAATAGCTCAGTAGCTGCAGGTGAGATAGATTACAATGTCAACACATAATATAGCCCTGAAAAAGTGCACAAAAAATATAACACTGAAAGACAGGACAGAGACAAATATAGCTTACCTAGGTTATCCTCGTCCGGTGACTATTAAAGGAGTCGCAATTTCMATCTTGATCGCAGCTAGCATAGTCTGTATAAAGAGAAATAAACTGATTTACATAAAACATAGGCAATCCTATAGAGCATAGTAAACATTATTACAAGCTAATAAGCTATATTACTTTCATATAGTCATGTTAAACGCAAACAATTGTTTGCCACTGCCCGAGAGACAAATTACTGATTTACTCATACACAAGAAAACCCAAAATTCAAACAAACAAAAATAGCTACAACTATTTCATTTCATGATCAGAGGATAACACTCACAAAATGAAAAAGGATTTGCATACCTATTTGAGAAGGATTCTCAACCATGACTCAAGCACTTACACAAGCACCTAATAGAACCCAGAAATTATTAGTGAAAAAACCTGATAATTGGAGCATTAACAAGTTGATAACTTTTGAAGAAAGATAAAAAAAAAAAATAAACATGAAGATCCAAGTACCTTGATAACAAGTTGAAAATTGCAGCATCGAATAATCTAGAAAACAAATTTGATGACAAAGCAATTCCTCTGAAACAAGAAATAAAATTTTTTTAAAAAATCAAAATTTGTTATAAAGAATTAAACAGATCACTGTATAAGGGCTATATGTCAATATTAAATCAAATTGTAGTGCAACAAGGACTATCAATATTAAATCATGCAATATAAGCGTTTTGGTTTTAATCTGAAAACTCAGAGTTGCAAACCAAACAAAATTTAGAATAGTAAGATCATAATTTCATAATCAAACCTAAAATGAAATCAGACTAAATGGAAAATTTGTGATGGACCGGGTTTCTCAACCCCTCAAAGTCTACACACGAAGACCAAGGCAGCCTCAACATACTCCAGACACCAACATGTGACCCTCCACATGATTATGGAAGCATCCTCAAGCAAAGCAACAGCAGCAGTAACTTGGTGTGGTGACTTTTGCCGCATATGGAAAGTCAAAGAAGTAGCTTTTAGAGCATGGGAGTCTAATTGTAGTATTGTTTGTGTTTAAATCAAAGAAGCAGGAAGATAGTAGATTCAGTCAGAAATATTATGTACTCAATGTTAGGAGATTAGTAACCTTAAGTTACCAAGAGAGTCATGGCCTAAAGCCATCTTTATCCCTGTAATTCTCATTCCTATTAATCAAAGCTTCCTGTTTCCTCACATACCCTGCCATAATTCTTTACAATTTAATTACGAATTTTCTGCACAACTCTCGATCCTTCACATCTGGTATCAGAGCAAGTTCGATCCTAACCATGGTACAAACATCTTCGCAACGAGTCGAGGAGATGGATGAAAGGCTGACCACAGTGGAAACCCGGTTGGGCTCCATTGAAGGGATGCTATCCACGCAAGAGACAAGTATTACTCAACTAGTGACCGAGGTCGTGGCAAAAGCTATGGAGGGGGCACAACGTGCCATGACTGAACAGTTTGCCATTTTGTTCGAGGAACAAAGGAAGAAGCATGACGAGGATACGGCCAAGTTGGAGGGCCGAATCGATCGTTTTCGCCAAAATCACGAGGTCCAAGTTACCAATGAAACAAGGGAGAACGAGAGATTCAGAGAGGAGATTCGAGGCTTGTTGGGCGGCGAAGCTAGACCCCCACCACAGCTCACCCAGCCGCGAGCAGACGGTGAAAGCAGCCACAACCGCAACGGCGGGGAGATCCATACCCCGAGGGAGGGCGGTCCTCGCATGGAGTGGGGCGAGAGAGGGCCGAGACCATGGCCAAATGGAGGGCCGTACGACGGCGGCGGCGGCGGTGAAGGACGGTGGAAGCACCGACGAATGGAGATGCCGGTGTTTGAAGGCAAAGATCCCGATAGTTGGGCTATGAGGGCCAAAATGTTCTTTGACTTCTACAAGCTATCAGAGGAGGAGAGGCTAGCGGCGGCAGTGGTAGCAATGGATGGTCCAGCTCTACAATGGTATCATTGGGAAAACCGCAGGAGGCCTTTGAGAGGGTGGACGAACCTCCGAACAAGGGTGCTGCAGGAGTTTCGACCAACGGGCGCCGGAACGCTTCAAGAACAGTGGCTCGCCGTCACCCAAACGACCACCGTCGAGGAATACCGACGTAAGTTTATTGAACTCGCTTTTCCTTTAGATGATATTCCTGAGGAGTTAATGAAGGGTCAGTTTATTAATGGATTAAAAGATGAAATTAAAGCTGAATTGAGATTGTTGGATCCGAGCACCCTTGAGCGGGCCATGGAACTTGCGGGTCGGATAGAGGAAAGGAATCGGGTTAGTGGGGGAAGGAAGGGAATTGGGCCGTGGAGGAGTGGGCCAACCCAATCTGGGTCAGGACCGAGTCAAAGTGGGTCAGCAAGCAAGGGAGGTGGATTAATTTCTACCTATGGGCTCCCTAGTAATAGCAGTGGGCCGACCAAAGTTTGGACCAAGCCCACTGAGTCTCAAGGCTCAGTTAGTTTAAACAAACCAAGCACAAGTCAAGGGCCCAAATCCACCTTTGGAACAAGAAGATTGACAGAAGCAGAGCATCAAGAACGCATGGCCAAGGGGCTATGTTTTCGCTGTGACGAGAGATGGAGTGTGGGGCACCGATGTAAACGGAAGGAACTCAGTGTACTGGTGGTGGCCGGAGGGGACAGCACGGATGACGAGGTAGATGAAGGAGAGGAGGGGATCGTAGAGGAGCCGGTGGAGGTCTCACTATGCTCGGTGGTGGGGCTAACTAACCCCAAAACGATGAAACTAAGGGGGGAGGTTCGCGGAAAGAGGATAGTCATCATGATTGACCCCGGAGCTACGCATAACTTCATATCACTCAAATTGGTGGAGGAGGTTAACATTGCGAAGGAGGGAGGGGGTGAGTTTGAGGTGTCACTAGGGAATGGCGAGTCGGTAGTTGGGCATGGTAGTTGTCAAGCTGTGGAGGTCAAGATGGATGGAGGGATAACCATATGTGAAGACTTCTTACCCTTGGGACTCGGGAATGCCGACATGATACTAGGTGTACAATGGCTCGAGAAACTAGGAGCGGTGACGACGAATTGGAAGACTCATGTCATGCGTTTCAAATGGAAGGGGTGCCCAGTAACACTTGTAGGGGATCCCACATTGGAAAAAACTAGAGTATCACTCAAGGCCATGATTAGGACTTTGAGTAAAAATAAGGGTGGGATGTTAGTGGAGGTAAGCTGCATGGAGGAGAATAAAATAAGGGAAGCCGAGAAGGGGGTTGAAGTGCCCAAGTTCCTACAGCAAGTACTCCAAGATTATGGGGCGGTGTTCGAGATGCCGAAGGGATTGCCACCACAACGGGGTCATGAGCATGCGATCATCCTCAAAGAGGGCAGTAACCCGGTGAGCGTACGACCATRTCGCTACCCTCAAGTACAAAAAGACGAGATAGAAAAGCTAATTCGAGAGATGATTGAGGCCGGTATCATACGGCCCTCCACTAGCCCTTTTAGTAGCCCGGTGTTGCTTGTTAAAAAGAAAGATGGGTCATGGCGCTTTTGTGTTGATTATCGAGCTTTGAATAAGGAAACCGTGCCGGACAAGTACCCTATACCGGTCATCGACGAATTGTTAGACGAACTCCATGGGGCCACTTGTTTTTCTAAGTTGGACTTGAAATCGGGATATCATCAAATACGTGTTCGAGCCGAGGACACTCACAAAACGGCTTTCCGAACTCATGAGGGGCACTATGAGTTCTTAGTAATGCCATTCGGATTAACCAATGCCCCGGCCACTTTCCAAGCTTTGATGAACGATATATTCCGGCCATACTTGAGGAAGTTTGTCTTGGTGTTTTTTGATGACATTCTTATTTATAGTAGAAGTCAAGAAGAGCATATTACTCATGTCCAAATGGTATTAAGTAAGTTGGCCCATCACAGCTTGTATGCTAACTGGAAGAAATGCGAGTTCGGACGATGTGAGGTAGCTTACCTTGGGCACATTATTTCGCAGCATGGGGTTGCTATGGATTCCGAAAAGGTGGAGGCAATATTACGATGGGAAGTGCCACGGAATTTAAGGGAGTTAAGGGGGTTCCTAGGCTTGACCGGGTATTACCGCATATTTGTTGCCAAGTACGCTCACATCGCGGGACCGCTCACTTCTCAACTCAAAAAAGACAACTTCGGGTGGTCTCCCGAGGCCACCAAAGCCTTCGAGTCGCTTAAACAAGCAATGGTGGCAGCTCCGGTATTAGCTATGCCCGACTTTACTAAGGCGTTTGTGGTTGAAACCGACGCCTCGGGATTCGGAGTTGGGGCCGTAATGATGCAAGAAGGAAGGCCGATTGCGTATTTCAGCAAGCTTTTGGGAGCCCGAGCTCGCGAGAAATCAATTTATGAGAAGGAACTCATGGCAATTTGCCTAGCTATCCTAAGGTGGAAACATTATTTATTGGGTCGACACTTTGTAGTGAGGACCGATCAACAGAGCCTTAGGTTTATCACCCAACAACGGGTGGTGAGTGCGGAATACCAAAAATGGATGAGGAAGCTGGTAGGATTTGATTTCGAGGTGCAATACCGACCGGGAGCTTCGAATCGGGTGGCCGACGCCTTATCTCGCATGGATCAAAATAAGGTGCATCTGAATTCACTTATTTATTCCCAACTTGTTAATTGGTCTGAATTAGAAAATGAGATTGAGAAGGATGAGTGGATAGCCCAAATCAGAAATGGGCTAAAAAAAGGGGAAGAAGGCCCAGTGGGGTTTCATTTAAATGGGGATAAGTTATTATTCAAAGGGAGAGTGGTCATACCAAAAAATTCAGCATTCAAGCTCAAGCTATTATACGAGTATCACAATACCAACTCTGGAGGGCATCAAGGAGAAGTCAAGACATACACAAAGCTGGCCACCGATTGGTTTTGGATCGGAATGAGGAGGGAGGTGGGAAATTACGTACGAAGTTGTGTCATATGTCAGCGAAGTAAGGCCGAGCAACAATCACCGCGAGGACTACTCCAGCCCCTTCCAATTCCAACCTCTATTTGGGAGGATATTTCAATGGATTTTGTAGAGGGGTTGCCACCCTCCAAGGGGATCGACTCGGTGTTGGTTGTGGTTGATCGGCTCTCAAAATATAGCCACTTCATCGGACTCAAGCACCCATTTAATGCCTTGAAGGTGGCAGATTGTTTTTGTAAAGAGGTGGTGCGACTTCACGGTTTTCCGGCTACAATTGTGTCCGACCGAGATCGGGTCTTCATGAGTATTTTTTGGTCTGGTTGCAAGGGACCCAATTGAAGAGGAGCACGGCTTATCACCCCCAAACCGATGGTCAAACGGAGATTGTCAATCGGAGTTTGGAAACCTACCTCCGGAGTTTCGCCATGGATCAACCGCGCAAATGGGCATCATGGTTGCACTGGGCCGAGTATACCTATAATACCTCGCCACATTCGGCCACTAAGCGCTCCCCTTTTCATGTAGTGTATGGCCGAGAACCACCAAAACTATGGCCTATCGGAAAGGGGGACACTCCAGTTGATAGCTTAGACGAATGGTTACAAGAGAGAAAGTGGATGCTGGAGGAAATGCGAGTTAATTTGGCCAAGGCCCAGCATGTGATGAAGCAGTACGCAGACAAGAAGCGCCGAGACGAGGAGTTTGAGGTGGGTGATCGAGTGTACCTGCGACTTCAGCCTTATAGGCAGAAGACATTAGCCCACCGTCCTAACGCAAAGCTTAGTGCTCGTTTCTTTGGCCCGTATACAATTGTCCAGCGAATAGGGAAGGTTGCCTATAAGTTGGAGTTACCAACTACTTGCCGAGTCCACCCCGTGTTTCACATTTCGCAGCTCAAGAAGGCCGTGGGATCGGCCTCGGTGGAACCCACCATCCCAGCACAACTCACAGCCGATAATGAGATGCTAACCGAACCAGAGGCAGTGCTAGGTAACCGCATTAAGAGAGTTCGCGATCAAGACAGAGTGGAGGTATTGCTCAAATGGAAAGGGCTACCGGAGATCGATGCTACATGGGAAGACGGGTATTCTATCGCGGAACGTTTTCCATCTTTTCACCTTGTAGACAAGGTGAATCTCGACGCGGCGGGTGATGTGATGGACCGGGTTTCTCAACCCCTCAAAGTCTACACACGAAGACCAAGGCAGCCTCAACATACTCCAGACACCAACATGTGACCCTCCACATGATTATGGAAGCATCCTCAAGCAAAGCAACAGCAGCAGTAACTTGGTGTGGTGACTTTTGCCGCATATGGAAAGTCAAAGAAGTAGCTTTTAGAGCATGGGAGTCTAATTGTAGTATTGTTTGTGTTCAAATCAAAGAAGCAGGAAGATAGTAGATTCAGTCAGAAATATTATGTACTCAATGTTAGGAGATTAGTAACCTTAAGTTACCAAGAGAGTCATGGCCTAAAGCCATCTTTATCCCTGTAATTCTCATTCCTATTAATCAAAGCTTCCTGTTTCCTCACATACCCTGCCATAATTCTTTACAATTTAATTACGAATTTTCTGCACAACTCTCGATCCTTCACAAAATTAGAATTGAAAATAAAAATAAAATCGAACCAAACAAACTAATAAAATCTCTGCTATTTTGAAAAATCGAAAATCGAACCAAACAAACAAATAAAATTGCTGCTATTTTGCAAAATTGAAAATCGAAAATCGAACGAAACAAACAAATAAAATAGTTGCTATTTTGCAAAATCGAAAAACAATACCACCAATTTGGTAACAGCATAAGTACCAGCAGCAAGAACAATAGACGAATTAATAATCCTATCAATCAACTTGTCCAAATCTTGACCACCACTCTCACCGTCACCGCCGCCGCTTGTAAAAATAATTTACCAAAATGATGAAAATTACAACCCTAATTATCAAGACACAACCAGACCCGATTAACAACCCTAATTACCAAGAAAAAAAAAACAAGAAAAGAGAGAAGGGTAACAATTGATGTGGTGGGAAAAACCAAGAGGGAGAAGGGTGGCAACCATTATGGAGTAGAAAAAGCAGGAGAGGTTGGAGAACAAGCTGAGATCCAACGCAGGTTGTGTCGTGAAACTGAGATCCAACGCAAGGTGTGAGGGGAAGCGTGATGTGGAAATGGAAAAGAAAGAAAGAGGGAGAAGGGTAGGAAGTACATAAATCAGCCACRGAAGAGCAAAACATCAAAGCAGGAGGAGAACTCATTCATGGTATGACTCCAGTGAAGATAGAGAATTCAGTTCAGGTTCCATAGAGGAGGATGAYGAAGTGGTTTCGCAAGAATTGGAATGCGAAATCAATTACCAGCAGGCATCACTGGACAAACCTGTGAATTTTATACCCAATGCTCCCCAAGTGCATGAAGGTAATTTGCTTTTATATCATTAAATGTCATTTTTACTCCGTGATCTCCATAAAGTTGAATTAGCATCAATCCTTACTAGAAGTGTTCATTGTTCCAATAGGTTCTCATTTCAGTGGCAGAACATACCAGATTGACAATGTCGTTTCAAGTTCACTCAATCACAAGTTGCGTGCAGAAAACGAAGATTGTGTTGTACCCGTGGATCTTGATCATTATTTGAATTTTAATGCAACAGATGGACATCACATCCCTAACAGCATATGTCAGGTTGATGCTGATGCAAATGGGCTTGAAGGTACTTCTTAATTCTATATAATGCATCTACTCACTACTATTTTTTCAGAGGTTAACTGCACATTACATCCTTGTTTGGATGCCTAGATATACTCCYACTAGTTCCCTACCTTATCTCATTTTGGTAAGTGGTTCAAGAGGTACCATACAAGTTTAACTATTCAAGCAATTCAATTCTTCTGATTAGCTACTGCACTCATGTCTTGTACTTTTGTTGGAAGCGGTGTTTTCTCAAGGGAAAATTGTGAGAAAGTACCTTTTAAAACACACTTTTTGTAAACAACTACCTTTT